>LUCW03001669.1:0-44188 GCA_001586965.3 Sphaeroforma sirkka
GAGTATCAACTACTGTAGTAGTTTAAATACCATTAAAAAAACAGAAGCGAATAGATCAGCTTAACAAATCGAGATGAACAAATTTATTCATACACAATAGTCAAGACCTTCATAAAATAAAATGCGAGCTACAAAACAGACAAGCGCTATTCCTTAGGTCGTAGTAAACCTCTTGATTATAAGTTATGCCTTAAATACAAACAAATACTATCAGTGCAAAGTAGTTAAGTGGTATGCATATCAGTAGTTTGAAGATTATAGTTTGCCTAACTCCAACTTCATGAACAAAGCCAATAGCATTCGTTCGTTAGGCTTTTTTAGTTGATCGTTTGCAAGACATTGAGCAAGCCGCCGACGAACCTGGACACAGTCACCCATTCGGCAATTATATTTTTTTTTACGCTGACTGTTTATACCGAATATTTACCTTGTAGTTTCTATCGTGAAATTGCAAGTGTACCATGTCTCAGTACCTTCTCGTAATGATAAACTCGTATTTTAGACAAATAGGTCCAACAATTCTTTTATTTTATTTTGAAGTCATACAAGATCTGCTTCTTTTGTATAAGGCGGTTTCTTTCTTACTATTTCTAAATTACATGCGCAAGTGTATTCTTTGCTACTGTAACATATTATATATCACACTTTACAAGAGACAGTGTCTGTAGATCTTTGATTTAAAAAACCCAGTATTTGTTCATTATATTTTTGGCGTTGAAACAGGTCTGCAAGCGGACACTTAAAATAGTATGTGGTAGAACTCAAAGTGCAATTGAAAATCTGCGATACGATGTTTCCATATTTGACAACTAGCAAGCAAACCGTCAAATAAGGACAATCAATTCAGTATATAGGAAATGGTAACCCGGCATTGTGTTTTGAGAACTGAAATCATTTTGTTCGTTTAATATATTCTTGGCGTTGAACAGTCTGCAAAAACAGGCAATTTAGCAGCATGTGGCAGAACTCAAAGCTTGTAATTTAATATCTGCAAGGTGATTTCCTATATTTAGCTAAAAGATTTGCAATAACTCATCTCCAGTGCGGATTACTGTGCAGGCTAGTTGAGCGAACCACGTTCGAATTTAATTTGGTACCGATAGAGCATTTAAATGTTGTGAACTGAGTATCAACTACTGCAGTAGTTTAAATACCATTAAAAAAACAGAGCGAATAGATCAGCTTGTATCAAATCGAGATGAACAAATTTATTCATACACAACGCCAGTCAAGGCCTTCATAAAATAAAATGCGAGCTACAAACAGACAAGCGCTATTCCATAGGTCGCAGTAAACCTCTTGATTATAAGTTATGCCTTAAATACAAACAAATACTTGTGCAAAGTAGTTATGGTATATACAGTAGTTTGAAGATTATAGTTTGCCTAACTCCAACTTCATGAACAAAGCCAATAGCATTCGTTCATGCCAGTTTTAGTTGAGTTGATCGTTTGCAAGACATTGAGCAAGCCGCCACGAACCTGGACACAGTCACCCATTCGGCAATTATATTTTTTACGCGACTGTTTATACCGAATATTTACCTTTGTAGTTTCTATCGTGAAATTGCAAGTGTACCATGTCTCAGTACCTTCTCGTAATGATAAACTCTGTATTTTAGACAAATAGGTCACAATTTTTTTATTTTATTTGAAGTCATACAAGATCTGCTTCTTTGTATAAGGCGGCTCTGCTTCTTTACTATTTCTAAATTACATGCAAGTGTATTCTTGCTACTGTAACATATATCACACTTTACAAGAGACAGTGTCTGTGATCTGTTGATTTAAAACCAAGTATTTGTTCATTATATATTTTTATGTTGAACAGTCTGCAAGCGGACACTTAAAATAGTATGTGGTAGAACTTCAAAGTGCAATTGAAAATCTGCGATACGTGTTTTCCCATATTTGACAACTAGCAAGCAACCGTCAAATAAGGACAATCAATTCAGTATATAGGAAATGGGTAACCTGGCATTGTGTTTTGAGAACTGAAATCATTTGTTCGTTTAATATATTCTTGGCGTTGAACAGTCTGCAAACAGGCACTTAGCAGCATGTGGCAGAACTCAAAGCTTGTAATTTAATATCTGCAAAGGTGGTTTCCCTATATTTAAACATTCCGATACATGTTTAGACATCTTATGCACATAATTTAACGTCAAGACTGGAGAATTGCCTGGTGAAATTGTTTTAGCGTCCATTATTGATTTCTATCTAAATCACCGTCTTGAGCAATTCAGTGTTATCTGTAAAGCCACCTTGATAATTCAGTGAGAGTACAAGCAATTGAACGATTTTTCATCATGGTACTCATTCGGTGGTATAGACCCGCAGAATAGAGCATTTTTCATCGTCACGATGTAATCTCTTTTGATTGCAACATACACGGTAGGGAGTTCTACATTGATCGCAAATTTGGATCAGAAAATCCAGGTGGATTTGATTCAGCTTTTTAGACAGTTAATGGCTTCGATGGAAATTACTAGGTTTCAAACTATATTAAACTAAAATACAATTTAGTCAGTTAGGATTTAGCAGTGGTAGCTTGTGTAAGAATGATCGGGACTGCCTCTTGTTAAGAGCCTAAAATATCCTCGATCACACACAGGGCGTACCTAGCAGCTGTTCTTTTATTGAATAATTTTCACTAGAAGTACTAAGTGTTCATTCGTCACGATGTAATCTTTTTTGATTGCAACATACACATAGGAGTTCTACATTGATCAAAATTTGGATCAGAAAATCAAATTGGATTTGATTCGCTTTTTAGACAGTTGTAAACTTCGATGGAAATTACTAGGTTTTCAAACTATATTAAACTAAAATACAATTTAGTCAGTTAGGATTTAGCTTGTTGGTAGCTTACATGTGTAAGAATGATCAGGACTGCCTCTTGTTAAGAGCCTAAATATCCTCGATCACACAGGGCGTACCTCTGGCTGTTCTTTATTGAATAATTTTCACTAGAAGTACTAAGTGTTCATGACCACTTACCCTAATTTGTAAATAGACATAATAATGTAAAGTCACGTTAATACATTAGCTGATATAAATAAAGTTCCATCTGAAGAAAAGGTAAAAAAAAAAAAAAAAAGACTTATTGGATTTTGGAGATTGGCAGGAGGACCAAAATCTGTAAAATAGTATTAGTTCGGAGATTATAAAATTTAGTTTATAATATCCTACATCTACTAATGTCTCAAATAGGTCCAAGTAGATAAGTCATACATGCAAATACTCAGGCTATTGGAGCCATCAAAGTGAATTTAGAACACTTTGGAAATATTGGAAAAAGAGCTTGTACTAAATTATTTAAAATACAAATAAAACCAATGTATTATCTCAATTGATCTTGATATTTTAGACTGACCGGAGGCCGTATTTCTACATAGCCCCCAGTAGCTTTTAGAACTACGAACGTACGTTAAGATACGATCTAGTTGGTAAAGCGAAACCAAAGTAAAAAACGGTTTCGGTCATGACTTATCGAGTAAGTATGTGCCTATATGTACGTGTTCAAGACTCATGTTGTACTCTATGTCGTTTAGTATTTGGTCCAGTAACCATTTCCGATGTAGGCGCCTTACGTTTATTATTTGGTAAGGTAATAGCCAAAGGCTGTTCTTCATTAGTAAGTAAGTTTGAACAATTTTCTGCACTGTTGGTAAGCAGATCAGAAAGTTTAGTCAATGTAGGAAGTAGGTGGCAAATAGGGAATTTCAGATCCGTCAGGGTTTGTAGTCACCTGAGGAAACCCTTTTCGTTTATCTCGTGTGTTCTTATGTAAACGCTTATTCCATTTCTTATTAAAGATACGAAGAAAGTCGCGAGATTCACGAAATGCATCGGAGGTTAGCCAAGCTACTGTCCCATCCATGAAACGGGTCTTGTAGTAAGTGTAACCGTCTTCGGATGTTTTGTCAATTATATCCTTGACTTGTGACTCCATAACTGGTACATCAGAATCAAATGAGCGAGCCGAATGAGAGTTCGGAGGTAGGGATACGGTGAGAGTGCCTAGATTGGTTGCGCTAGTACCATCAATGTTATTCACTTCGTAAGTATCACTCTTCTCATCATGGTAGGAAATAACAAAAGGTCCTATCGTCTTAGAAGAGAGTTCGGTAACGTTGGCGTTTCGATTTATAACGTTAACGTAATCGCCGACTTTGAACTGAACAATGTTCTTAGTGTTATTCCATCGGTCATACGCTTTAAGTAGGACGCGATTCTTGTGCTCGAGTAAACAGGGGTAAACAACGTTCTGCATATGCTCGATCTTTTTTGTAGCCACGGGGTAGCGTGTTTCTCGGGCGCAGTTTTATCAAACGTTGCTTGTAATTCACTATAGCGGCCAAAGAAATAGTGAAACAGGAGTGTTCCAGTTTGAGGATTCATGCAGTTATTCATTTGAGTCTGAACACATTTCAAATGATAAGGCCACATATCCTCAACGTCGTCTAGTGCGGTACGCATGAGTTTCTTAAGTTCTCTATGACATGTCTCATTTGCACCCTGCGTTTGAGGTTTGTAAGGAACACCACGCCTATGGGTCATGCCTGATACGAGTATAAGTGCCTCCATTACGTCGGTACAAAACTCACTACCGTTATCAGAACATAGTACTCGGGGGAAACCGAAGTCATTGAAGACGTGATAGCATAATTCTGCCACTGTTTGTGGACGTTTGTTCGGTATTGCATAAAGCAAGTTATAGCCCGAAGCCACACATAAGAAATGACGGATATATACATCGCCAGTATGGTTGGATCGCGGGAGTTTAACCAAATCGACTATGACTCGGCGCATCGGTTGGTCTTCTGTCACACTTTTTTTTTAGGGGTGCCCAACCGTATCGCTTGATCTGGTTCTTTTCACAATCAGTACAGCGTCGGTATACTTCACGTATGGTTTCTTTCAGCGCCGGGTGATCAAGCCCTGCACGAATAGCCATTTTATAAGTATGCTCATATGCTCGATGCGTTATATTATGTATAATTTTAACTCTACTTTCGAGCTCCTCTAAGTCAGTCAGATTCTGCGTAACGCTGGCTGGATGAACCATAGTCCTGTTGGAAAGGGCAACCTCAGTATCAAGAGGGGTAGACTCCTGAGATACATAATTGACAACAGTGGATTGTTGAAGTATCTTCTTCAGTTGTTTCGCAACTCCTGGCTGTTCTTTAAGCAGCGCTTTAAGTAGTTGAGTGCGAGCTTCAGGTTCTCTTAGAGTTTTGAGTCTTTGATCCATGGCCTTAGCTAGTTCCATGTTTTTTACGATCTAATGCCGTTTCAATCGGCATTACCTCGACTGCAATCTTGTTGGGTGCATGTGTTGTACGAGTCTTAGCTTTTTGTTCAAACTCTTTAGACTCCTCTAGTTTAGCTAAGAATTCGGTTGAGGGTTTCCACTTAGTGGTACCTGCAGGACCGATGCGACAAACAATGGTGTGTTTCCAAGGCGTCTTCTTAATAGAATAGGATCCCTGATACAAGAACGTGTCGGTTTCACGGTCGACATAAATAGGTTCGTCTTGAATCATATTAATTAAATCACGTATCCATGGGTCGGAGTTACGTAAGGGACAACACAGCGTAATGGTAGATTTAGTAATATTAACATAATTTAACAACTGTGCGATAAGTTGACAAGGTGGGTTAGCCCACGCATTATGCTTTTGATAAGTCAAGCTGAAATGCATCACCTTTAGGATGAGTCAACGACCTATATTCAGAAACCTGTTTGTTATGTTCTGCGGCGAACATATCAACAGTAAATGGACCCCATCGTGATTGAGCGAGGTTAAACCATTTCTTATTTAGCATCCAATCGGTTGCTAATAACTCTTTGACTGTTTTCTGGTAGTCGGGCACAAGTCGAGAGAGCATGTCAGGAAGATGGTTATGTATTCCTGGTATGTGTGTTATATTAAAAGCGAACTTGGCAATAATGTCATGCCAGCGGCTCACCAACTGTGAATCAGGGTTCATATCTTTTAAGTATGTTAAAGACTTTTGATCACAGGCGACAGTAAAGTAACTTCCATAAAGGTAGTCTTTAAACTGTCTTAGCGCAGTAACTATAGCAAGGAGCTCTTGTTTAACGGTAGGGTAATTCCGTTGACTCTTATTATAACTCTTGCTAAAGAATTGTATGTAGCGCGGTTTACCATTTATCGTTTGGTAAAGCACTCCACCTACCGCTCGATCTGAAGCGTCGGTTGCTACTTGGAATGGGACACCATCCACAGGGTACTGCATGATGGGTGCGTCCATTACTTTACTTTTGACTAGTTTAAATGCATCGTCACATTCTTTAGTCCAAAGCTTTCCCAAAGGTCCTTTGTGCAGCCGTAGGTGACTGAAAGGCTTTAAGTAATGAGAAAGATGCGGTACCGAATCCGAGAAGAAGTTAACAAACCCACACACAGAGTTCACATCTCTTCCAGTAATTGGTGTTGATAAATCCAACAGAAACTGTTTCTTGCCAGGATCAATTTCTACCCCTGCTGCAGATACTTTGTAGCCAAGTAAGTGTATAGTATCTTTAGCAAAAGAACACTTGTTTTCGTTAATCTTGAGTTTAGCATGATTAAGTCGCTTTAAGACTTCTTTAACGAGTTTAGCGTGTTTATGTGCTGTCTTTGTAAAGATAACTATATCATCTAAAATAGACTGATACGTTATACGACAGGTCCGCAAATAGTTCCATCATAACTTGTTGGAAGAAAGAAGGTAACATGTGTAAGCCTTCAGGTGCACCTTTAAACTGGTACTTCTTACCTTGCCAAGTAAAGGAAAAGTATTTCCTATGAGGCTGATATATTTGTAGTTGATGGAATGCAGCTTTTAAGTCTATCTTGGAAAAGATAGTCGCACCCTCCATTTTGCGTAGTATCTCGCTTATCTTAGGTAAGGGAAAACTATGTTGCGGAATTAGTTTGTTGATTGGCGACAGGTCTAGTACTACTCTTGTTTTACTAAACGTTCCATCAGATTTATATTGATCGACCGCTAAGAGAGCTAAGTTAACTGGGGTTGCATCATAATTGATTTCAATTAGACCCTGTTTTAACCAATCTTCGATTTGGGTTTTGACAACGTCTTTGTGTCTCCAACTCACGTAGTTATGTGAAGGACACTTTAACTTAGAGAAGTCGACGTTTGTTAAGTCAAGTCTAACGTACCCATTAGAGAACTTAAACATACACCAGTCAGTTATTGCAATCTTCCTGTTTTGTATAATTAAGTCCATAATTATATCGGTGAAGTGCGGAATCATATCCTTTGCTTCACCTTCCGGAGGTTTAGGTATCTTTAACATATTATCATCTGACTGATCTTTATTCGGGTCCAGCCCATTAGGCAGACCAGTGAGTGTTATACCTAAACTGAGAAGATCAGTCATACCTATAATTAAATCGTATTTCTGAGACATGTCAGTAACGATTAGGTGAGTCTTCACTTCTCTTCTATCTGACAGCATTATGTGTGCATAGTCAATGGCTTGTTCGCAAGTAGTAACTTTGCCATTTCCCAAGATTAAATCAGTTGTTTCGTTATGGACAGCCATATCGGTAGCGTAGGCTACTCGGCGTGAGATAGCAGAGACTTCAGCCCCTGGATCAAATAGTGTCATAACTTTTTCTCCATTTTCGAAAACTGCTTGAAAGATACGTTCATCTCCTTTGGTATAGATTTTATTGAACATTTTCTCATGATCTTGCTCTAGTGCACACATATGGTACTGTCAGTGCTTAACTTGGACGTCCGGTAAGTCCTTGCAATCCTCTTTGTGCCAACCGTTAGTACCCTTGCAAGTAGCACACTCTTTCATATAGTGTCCAAAATCTGGTTTGCCTGGTGCACACTTAACAGGGTCGTGTCTACCAGTCCACTTGCCATTACGTTTTGTGAGGTTGTAACCACACTTCTTGCAAGGCGCTCTCACCTTCTTATCACCTTTCGGTAAGGTAGAAGTAGAGCCAGTACCCCCTCCAGTAGTAGTGCGAGGTTTCTTAGTACTACGCGCAGTATTAGTCTCTACTGCGTTTCGCTTAGTGGGCTGGGTGTAGCTCGTGGTATTAAGTACTCTAGTAGAGGAATTGGTATGCTTGTATACTATCTTCTCAAAGACAGACCAAGGCATAGATCGCAAATCACCATAGGCGATGATGCCATTATTGACTTTCTTAAAAAGGTTAGCTCCCAGAGTCTCCATCATCTGACAAATTAATAAATATTCGCCAGTATAGGTACGACCACCCATCCGAGTATTCATATGTGTCATATGAGCTAGAGCACCTCGAATAGTGGTATCGTTCGCAAAGAACTTGCGAGACTCTAGAAGTTCACGGTCACGTGCATCTTCAAAAAAGGTGTTAAGTATATTATCACGCAACTGGTGCCAGGGTAGGGCTTTCCAGTTGGGCTCATGAGCCTTCAAGATAGTTCGCCATTCACCTGGCTCACAGAAATGAATAAAGACATTCATCATCTGCTTATCCTTAAGGCTGGCAGACTCCTTAAGTTGGTCGAAGGCCTTCAGTGTCTCCACTGTACTCTCATTAGTAGAGAAATCGACCTCAGCCTGCGCATTACCTAGCTGCTTTATAAAGCTTGGTTCTAAGTGTTCACGAGGCTCATGCTCAGTGCTACGGGCTGCTAGTGCCAAGATGGTGTCTATTTCCTTTCTCTTGTTATCGATTAGATAGCGAATGTTATCCGCTTTCCTATCGTCAAGGTCAGAGTCATTCAATAGACGGTCCTTAAGGACTTGCATACCAGAGCGTAATAGCCTGAGACGAGTATGTCTGGTTCTCACTTCCTCATCCTCAGGATTAGAGCGGGAACTCTCTAACGAGGTACTGGTGTAGCGATTGCCAAAATCGTGATTACCAGGGTTAGTTGGCAAATGAGGGTCGATATTACGAGGATGGTAAGCCTCATCGAGTTCCATACGATCATATCCTCTGACATGGTTAGGTTTGTCAAGAGGATGGTCAATGGTAGCATCAGAGCTATAGAGATTAAATTTTGAAATATTTTCTCTCTCGCCAGTGGTAACTGGCTTAGTGGTAAACATACTGGCTGGTAAACCAGTAGGTCTCGGGTTCGAAACTCGGCCTGAATTTTTTTTCTTCTTCGGTATAGGAAGAATATCAGCCAAGTGGGACACGATAGAGGGGTCCACAACTGCTGCTGCCGCTAGCTACTTCAAGAGCGCTTCAGTGCGGTTCAATTGGCGTCGAGATTGAGAGGATCCAATTCGGACAGGTCCAATACTTCCTTTTCACTCCGGATTTGTGCTGGAGTGTCCTTTAGATGTGGAGTTATAATGCCCCCGACATTCGTATCCACGAATGTTCCAGCCTTTCGACGTTTATCCCCAATATTTGACGGCACGTGGTCAGGGGGCAAGCTGGGGTCCTGAGCTTCACTCCTAGGTGATACACGGACGCTGGCGAGCCTTTCCGCGGTAGTAGATACCTCTTCTTCCAAGGCTTTAGGATCCGACGAGTCATCCTCAGAATAATCCTCTGTACCAACCTCAGAATTTGCTTCCCCAACAGTATCCTCGGCAGGCTCAACTCCAGACAGGCTAGGTGTTTCCACAGGGACCTCATAAACCTCGGCAGGCTTAGCAGGCTTAGAGCTAGCGGCTCCCTTGCCTTTAGAAGTACCCTTAGCCATAGTATTTGCTGGTTAGTAAATCGATGTCAGACAGTCTAGAAGCAGTACACTACTGTAACTACTAGATAACTGAAAAATATCTAAACTTCGATGGAAATTACTAGGTTTCAAACTATATTAAACTAAAATACAATTTAGTCAGTTAGGATTTAGCAGTGGTAGCTTGTGTAAGAATGATCGGGACTGCCTCTTGTTAAGAGCCTAAATATCCTCGATCACACAGGGCGTACCTCTAGCTGTTCTTTATTGAATAATTTTCACTAGAAGTACTAAGTGTTCATGACCACTTGCCTAATTTGTAAATAGACATAATAACGTAAGTCACGTTAATATATTAGCTGATATAAATAAAGTTCCATCTGAAGAAAAGTTAAAAAAAGAAAAAGACTTATTGGATATTGGAGATTGGCGGAAGGACCAAAATCTATAAGTAGTAGTTCGGAGATTATAAAATTTAGTTTATAATATCCTACATCTACTAATGTCTCAAATAGGTCCAAGTAGATGAGCCATACCGAATACTCAGGCTATTGGAGCCATCAAAGTGAATTTAGAACACTTTGGAAATATTGGAAAAAGAGCTTGTACTAAATTATTTAAAATTCAAATAAAAACCAATGTATTATCTCAATTGATCTTGATATTTTAGACTGACCGGAGGCCGTATTTCTACATTGTCCACATTGGTCTACCATTTTTTATTTTACAATCTTATCGTGGAGTTATATCTAACACTACAATATTGAGTTGAACTGTAAGCCGTAAGGTGATCTAATAAGTCAACATCATCAGCTATTTCGTTTTAACATGGGATTCTTCAAGTGTTGCTTCAATATCAGAAATAAGAGAAAGTCGGGTAGAAAACAAGAAATTTGTGAGCCGGGGTCAACTCACTTCACAATATTTCACGTAATAATATGTCATGACTACTCAACCGCAATTACATAGCCAATTAGCCACTGCCATCACCATCTTAAGTATGGTGAAGGCAAACAAAAGAAAAATTAGCTATGTACCAAAATTTCGCACAGTGAAAGGTATGTCAGGAATGTACATATCACACCGGAAATATTCTGAGCGCCAAAAGCGCGCTGAACATAAATAAAAAAACCGTTCTTTTAGATTACAAAACAGCCTTCAAGTATATTTACAGTACATATATACATATATGTTTTGTTTCTAAACAACAATTTGCGACTGTCGGAGTCGACCTTGGGGGTTTTTTTATATTTTGTTACATAGAAAAACTATACAAATCGTAACATAAAAATTTGTTCGTGTGCTCAACCGAAATAATGGTTTTTAGAACTAATCAACGTGGTTTCATTCACAGAGAAGTTTTCGTTTGCATATATATTTATTTGCAGCACATTTTAAAATGCCTTTTGCTCGAATAAAACTACTTCTCAACTATGGTTTTTATTTTGCCCTTTTGGTTTATAATTATATTCGTAATTTTCTTGGGGAGATATTTTTTCAAAGTGAATGGTGCTTTGTGTGGATGCACGTGTGGGGTAGTCAGCTATAGATGGACGCCGACAGGATTAATTAAAACTCGCGAAGCTGCCACGATGCCTTTCCTTTACACTTTTAGGCTGAAACTAGTAAGTGTAAAATGAAATATGCATCGTCCCGCTACATATCACGATCAACATGCATAGCACGTAGTACGCAACGTATCACATTCAGCAACCGTTACCCACGGTATTTGCGCATGCTTCAGTTTGGGTCGTCACAAAGCGAAATCACCAACTTAGTAACTTCAGTGTTCTCAGTGATTAGGTTTGCGAAATAGTTGTATGCGTTAATTGCTGTATATACTAAGAGCTTTATTTATTTGCTTTGTAACTGCCAAATCAGCAGGAAAAATGGCTCCACCTAAGAGAAGCGCCGTGTCGGATGTTGTAACCCGAGAGGCTACCATCCATCTTCACAAGAAGCTCCACGGAACGTATGTTTCGCACAATTTATTTGTGCCTGCTTACGTTGTTGCTATTAGCAATCGAATTCTCAGTACATTTTTTACTTATAGCTAGAGGTTTACTAATGTGGTTTTTGGAATCGCAATTTCATAGATAATTTATATGTATTCGTTTGTTTAATGTAGTGGCTTCAAGAAGCGTGCCCCTAAGGCCATCAAGACGGTTAAGGCTTTTGCCGCCAAGATGATGGGTACTGAGGATGTTCGTGTCGATACCAACCTAAATAAGCACCTCTGGTCTCGTGGAGTTCGCAATGTACCCCACCGTGTCCGCGTTCGTATGAGCCGTAAGCGTAACGACGAGGAGGATGCCAAGCACAAGTTATACACTTTGGTCACCTTCGTCCCGGTTGAGACTTTCAAAGGTAAGTTACTTCTTCGTATATACGGTTTGTACATATGATAGTGAATCTCTTGATGCATCTTTTGCGACCATTGTATCGACGTCGAAAACCATCTATTAGATCGTGGAAAATGTATAACCGAATATTTGGTGCAAATTATATATATGTTCATGTGTATTATGAGATCGTTTTGATATCCTTTACAAACGCTCGTACGCTATTATCACCATGATGGACTAATTTTGTTTATTCTTGTTTCTGATGTGCAGGACTATCAACAATCACGGCGGAAGAGTAAAGGTGCTGCCTTCAAATAAACTGTTCAACCTGAAGTGTTCACGATATATGTATTAGGCTTCTGTTATACAGTATTATTCACATGTCGTTTGCATCAAAAGTGTTCAGTAAATAATGCATATTTCGACAATCATTTGTAACGATGAATATATTGTTAGGTGATGGGTAAGTGTATAGTTCATTGTATCGGTTGTATCGAAAAAATGTTGTGAAGTATTTGTAATAATGCCTAGATCCTTGATATATGTAACAATATATACTTCCTTGGATATCTATTATATATTCTGTGTCGTTTGAAGTTCATTAAACTATTTGTATGTCATTATTTCGTCCGCAATTGAGTTTGTATTGGTAACTGGAGGATTTGAATGTTTTAATTCAAATATGGCAAGACACAATATAAAGATATAGAAGAATAGTTATCATTTAGTTGTTATTGCCGATTGAGATATTGTAGCAGTGAATCTCATTGCTACATTGTGTTCCGATCAAACTGAGTGGTGGGCCATTCGTGTCAATATGTAATCCTTTTTTTTAGGTAGTAACTGTATAGAAAACGTATATACTGCGACGAATGGGAGGAGGAACCACCAGCATCAAAATTATGTTTCAATAAAATACTGGTAGGCAACCAAGCATATTGAATATGATATGGACCTTTTCCATGCTTCTCCAATAGAGCTGGTACTACTCCGAAGTAGCTGATTCTGTTTTAAGCATACATACAGTGTTGCTCAATGAACGATCTCGACTTTTACATTAGTCTTGAGATATACTGAATAAAATTGACCTCGGAATATACTTTCATTGCTTTACTGCACAGCCAAGTTGAAGATGAGTTGGACGCTTACCAATATGAGTGTATACCTTCTAGACTAAAGCTGCAATGTACGTAGTAGAAACATGCTACAATCTCACAGATAGAAAAATACTTCTTCTCAAGGATGGTGGATTACATTTTTACAACCATTGTTGAGACTTCTAAATCGATATTTATTCGATATTTATTATCTAAATTGTTTCGTATTTTTGAATGTACGTATGTTAGTTCATCATGATAACGAGATCTCAAAATTCAAAAAGAAAGTATTGTGTCCCCGTAAGCACATTCCAAATAGTTGCTCTTCGTATCATACTGATATAGGAAGCTCGAATTTTTAGCATAGAGCTCTCGAGGATGGGGTTTTAAGACGTCCTTCTCACATTGCAATTATATCAATTTTCCGGCAATGTACATCATTTCAGCATACAACACCGTGGTTCAGCCTTTTCCAATTTCGCTCATGTGTGCGAATCATATCTTGAAACCGAAATTACGATATCATATCAAACCAATTCCGAGGGAAAAAAAGCACTTTTAGGAATGTGCTACTAGTATTATTGCATATTCGCTGGTTTAGTACATGAATGCTAGACAGATACATAATCATACAACTTTACACTTATCTGTCAAATCAACCAATTTGAATACGAACTCGGTTACTTCTGTGCCATAAGTTGAACAAACGAATGTAAGTCTCGACTGTTTCAGTACCGAGCATTACTAACTATTTCTGATCCTACCTGACGTGAACTATCTCATAACTCGTCTCGCACGTTAGCATATACATATATAATATTTGAATGTTGTTGACGGTATAGTGGAAAACCATATATCAACAAATATTTGCCACAACAGCCGAGAATCTCTCCCAATACAGCACTTACTAGCCATATTATGCTAATTTACCCAATGCCGTTCGACGATAAAAGAACCATAAACCATTGGCGAATAAAGTCAAGGTATGAATAGCTAGTCCTCGTCAAGTCACGCCAGAGAACATTCAAGGAAAGATCAAATTAGATCAAACTACTTTTGATCGCAAAAATCCTATACGGAAGGAAATACGATATACATAGCAGGACTAGAACGTCGCAATATAACGGTGCAAGACAAACCCCTTAAATTTGTCCCCAATATGTATCCAATTGATAAACATAAGACCACTCAAGGCACCTCCGATTACCCGACCATGGCTTCAGAAATTAATCCGCATTCCAATTACATCCATACTACAAGGCTCGTAATTCGAACCAGGCATTATTCAAATATATTGTCGTCCATCAGTACCCCACTGCTTGATAGGCAAACACAAGAAATTTTAGTAGAGATTTCTATCTATTCCTACCGAAGTAATTTACTTGTGAGTTTGAGCACGGTGGATGGCTGATAAGGCATCTACCATCTCCTCTCTCTTGGCCTTTCCTCTGACGTGAGTACCAAGACGCTTCTTCGCGAGTTTTAGGGCACGCTTGTCCTTGGAGACTCGCAGCAACTCCATGATACGACGTTCGTAAGGAGCAAATCCAACCATCTGCAGAATTTGACAACAATTGCAAGGCACAATTCATAAATGCACAATACTTTTGTTTCGATAATCTCGTACTACTATCGACACACCAGTGAGAACTTTAGGAGCGATATGCAACGAATGAGCTGATTCGAGAACTCCTAACAAATAATTGAAACCATCAAACGCACTACTCTCCTTCGAAAATTCCTAACAAATAATTAAACACATCAAACGCACTACACTCCTTCGAGAATTCCTAACAAATAATTGAACACTATCAAACGCACCACTCTCCTTCAAGAACTCCTAACAAATAATTAAACACATCACACCAACAACACAAAAAGTTAGACTGGATAACGAATTTAATAAATATCGTCGGGCGGTTTTCAGTGCAGTGCACACACTCTTGTATGCCATGCGTCAAACAAACATACCTCACGGACGACGGATCGGACGAACTTGCTTCGCGCAGAAGATACTCCTTTCTTGGAAACACGTTTGTTGCGAGTTTCTCTCTTAGTTACGGGGTATCCCTTGGTGGTGTAGGGAGTGTCCTTAAGACCGATTGAGATAGCTACGGGTGCCATGGTTTCTATCTGTGCACAACAACGAGCTTCACACAAAAACGAAAAAGACTGCACAATTTCTGGACCACTTTCAATATATACTCTTACCTGAAACGATCCACATGTGGCGCAAAGATACAAATATTACTACTAACAACTTCAGTACTCAAAAATAATTCCAAAAAAAATGCACTGTGTTTTTGTGCCAAGTCCGAAATAGGTTTTTTTTTCTTTATATGAGTCTGGAGGCAAAAATGTCTTTTTTAAAAAACACGATGACAAAAACCTATTTTAAAATTTATCAATTTTTTTGAATTTAAAATAAATACATAGCCTTCTGAATGTGTAATTTTCATAAGGCTATGTACATACAGTATGAAAATATATATATTTTTGAAGTTATTTTATTTTATTTAAAAAAAAATTCAATGTGGGTACTGTTTCAATTTAAAGCGAAGGCTACGATACAAGCCATAGCATTCTAAATTTGTCCATCAAGAAGGCTATGTGCAAGCAATATTTTGAAGTCTAATGGCTGCATGTATATAGCTACAGCTCATTTGCCGGTCGAGCGATAGTGACCTGTAAAGTACAGCGTTTGCTGCGTATATAAGCAGTACTATCCACGATCACAGCAGAAATTTTTGTTTCCATCGCAGATTTTCTTTTGCATTATCAAACGCAGCTGCGCCAGCTCACGACTCGAATGACGCCGGAAGATATCGCAATCTTTGAACGCGACCACCGTTTGTCTCTCGGTATGTACGGTCCTCACACCGGAATCAGCGAAAGGAATCGATGTTGATCATGAGAAGCAACAACGGTTGATCGACTGGTCAGTGCCACGATGTCAACGGGACATAGCATCTGCATTCGGGTTGGCAAACTTTCTACATGAACACTTACCTAACTTTGCACATAAAGTGGCCCCACTGCGATCATTCTCGAAACTCAAGCCGAAAGAACCCATTGGGGATCGTTGGAAACCAGAACATCAACTGGCATGGGATCAGATGAAGGAAGCAATTGTACCTGCAGTACGGTTGAGCTTCCCGGTTGACGGGTTCCCACTAGAGTTAGAGACCGATGCAAGTGACTACGGTATTGGCGGGGCATTGTTTCAGTTGATTGACGGTCGCAAGCATGTAAACTTCGATGGAAATTACTAGGTTTCAAACTATAATAAACTAAAATACAATTTAGTCAGTTAGGATTTAGCAGTGGTGGCTTGTGTAAGAATTTTGTAAGGAACACCACGCCTATGGGTCATGCCTGATACGAATATAAGTGCCTCCATTACGTCGGTACAAAACTCACTACCGTTATCAGAACATAGTACTCGGGGAAACCGAAGTCATTAAAGACGTGATAGCATAATTCTGCCACTGTTTGTGGACGTTTGTTCGGTATTGCATAAAGCAAGTTATAGCCCGAAGCCACACATAAGAAATAGCAGATATATACATCGCCAGTATGCTTGGATCGCGGGAGTTTAACCAAATCGACTATGACTCGGCGCATCGGTTGGTCTTCTGTCACACGTTTTAGGGGTGCCCAACCGTATCGCTTGATCTGGTTCTTTTCACAATCTGTACAGCGTCGGTATACTTCACGTATGGTTTCTTTCAGCGCCGGGTGATCAAGCCCTGCACGAATAGCCATTTTATAAGTATGCTCATATGCTCGATGCGTTAAATTATGTATAATTTTAACTCTACTTTCGAGCTCCTCTAAGTCAGTCAGATTCTGCGTAACGCTGGCTGGATGAACCATAGTCCTGTTGGAAAGGGCAACCTCAGTATCAAGAGGGGTAGACTCCTGAGATACATAATTGACAACAGTGGATTGTTGAAGTATCTTCTTCAGTTGTTTCGCAACTCCTGGCTGTTCTTTAAGCAGCGCTTTAAGTAGTCGAGTGCGAGCTTCAGGTTCTCTTAGAGTTTTGAGTCTTTGATCCATGGCCTTAGCTAGTTCCATGTTTTTTACGATCTAATGCCGTTTCAATCGGCATTACCTCGACTGCAATCTTGTTGGGTGCATGTGTTGTACGAGTCTTAGCTTTTGTTCAAACTCTTTAGACTCCTAGTTTAGCTAAGAATTCGGTTGAGGGTTTCCACTTAGTGGTACCTGCAGGACCGATGCGACAAACAATGGTGTGTTTCCAAGGCGTCTTCTTAATAGAATAGGATCCCTGATACAAGAACGTGTCGGTTTCACGGTCGACATAAATAGGTTCGTCTTGAATCATATTAATTAAATCACGTATCCATGGGTCGGAGTTACGTAAGGGACAACACAGCGTAATGGTAGATTTAGTAATATTAACATAATTTAACAACTGTGCGATAAGTTGACAAGGTGGGTTAGCCCACGCATTATGCTTTGATAAGTCAAGCTGAAATGCATCACCTTTAGGATGAGTCAACGACCTATATTCAGAAACCTGTTTGTTATGTTCTGCGGCGAACATATCAACAGTAAATGGACCCCATCGTGATTGAGCGAGGTTAAACCATTTCTTATTTAGCATCCAATCGGTTGCTAATAACTCCTTGACTGTTTTCTGGTAGTCGGGCACAAGTCGAGAGAGCATGTCAGGAAGATGGTTATGTATTCCTGGTATGTGTGTTATATTAAAAGCGAACTTGGCAATAATGTCCTGCCAGCGGCTCACCAACTGTGAATCAGGGTTCATATCTTTTAAGTATGTTAAAGACTTTTGATCACAGGCGACAGTAAAGTAACTTCCATAAAGGTAGTCTTTAAACTGTCTTAGCGCAGTAACTATAGCAAGGAGCTCTTGTTTAACGGTAGGGTAATTCCGTTGTATGTAGCGCGGTTTACCATTTATCGTTTGGTAAAGCACTCCACCTACCGCTCGATCTGAAGCGTCGGTTGCTACTTGGAATGGGACACCATCCACAGGGTACTGCATGATGGGTGCGTCCATTACTTTACTTTTGACTAGTTTAAATGCATCGTCACATTCTTTAGTCCAAAGCTTTCCCAAAGGTCCTTTGTGCAGCCGTAGGTGACTGAAAGGCTTTAAGTAATGAGAAAGATGCGGTACCGAATCCGAGAAGAAGTTAACAAACCCACACACAGAGTTCACATCTCTTCCAGTAATTGGTGTTGATAAATTCAACAGAAACTGTTTCTTGCCAGGATCAATTTCTACCCCTGCTGCAGATACTTTGTAGCCAAGTAAGTGTATAGTATCTTTAGCAAAAGAACACTTGTTTTCGTTAATCTTAAGTTTAGCATGATTAAGTCGCTTTAAGACTTCTTTAACGAGTTTAGCGTGTTTATGTGCTGTCTTTGTAAAGATAACTATATCATCTAAATAGACTGATACGTTATACGACAGGTCCGCAAATAGTTCCATCATAACTTGTTGGAAGAAAGAAGGTAACATGTGTAAGCCTTCAGGTGCACCTTTAAACTGGTACTTCTTACCTTGCCAAGTAAAGGAAAAGTATTTCCTATGAGGCTGATATATTTGTAGTTGATGGAATGCAGCTTTTAAGTCTATCTTGGAAAAGATAGTCGCACCTCCATTTTGCGTAGTATCTCGCTTATCTTAGGTAAGGGAAAACTATGTTGCGGAATTAGTTTGTTGATTGGCGACAGGTCTAGTACTACTCTTGTTTTACTAAACGTTCCATCAGATTTATATTGATCGACCGCTAAGAGAGCTAAGTTAACTGGGGTTGCATCATAATTGATTTCAATTAGACCCTGTTTTAACCAATCTTCGATTTGGGTTTTGACAACGTCTTTGTGTCTCCAACTCACGTAGTTATGTGAAGGACACTTTAACTTAGAGAAGTCGACGTTTGTTAAGTCAAGTCTAACGTACCCATTAGAGAACTTAAACATACACCAGTCAGTTATTGCAATCTTCCTGTTTTGTATAATTAAGTCCATAATTATATCGGTGAAGTGCGGAATCATATCCTTTGCTTCACCTTCCGGAGGTTTAGGTATCTTTAACATATTATCATCTGACTGATCTTTATTCGGGTCTAGCCCATTAGGCAGACCAGTGAGTGTTATACCTAAACTGAGAAGATCAGTCATACCTATAATTAAATCGTATTTCTGAGACATGTCAGTAACGATTAGGTGAGTCTTCACTTCTCTTCTATCTGACAGCATTATGTGTGCATAGTCAATGGCTTGTTCGCAAGTAGTAACTTTGCCATTTCCCAAGATTAAATCAGTTGTTTCGTTATGGACAGCCATATCGGTAGCGTAGGCTACTCGGCGTGAGATAGCAGAGACTTCAGCCCCTGGATCAAATAGTGTCATAACTTTTTCTCCATTTTCGAAAACTGCTTGAAAGATACGTTCATCTCCTTTGGTATAGATTTTATTGAACATTTTCTCATGATCTTGCTCTAGTGCACACATATGGTACTGTCAGTGCTTAACTTGGACGTCCGGTAAGTCCTTGCAATCCTCTTTGTGCCAACCGTTAGTACCCTTGCAAGTAGCACACTCTTTCATATAGTGTCCAAAATCTGGTTTGCCTGGTGCACACTTAACAGGGTCGTGTCTACCAGTCCACTTGCCATTACGTTTTGTGAGGTTGTAACCACACTTCTTGCAAGGCGCTCTCACCTTCTTATCACCTTTCGGTAAGGTAGAAGTAGAGCCAGTACCCCCTCCAGTAGTAGTGCGAGGTTTCTTAGTACTACGCGCAGTATTAGTCTCTACTGCGTTACGCTTAGTGGGCTTGTGGTCAGAATACAAGTACTTATATTTATTTGATTATTTTAGGTTTATTACAAGTTTTACAGTTTATCAGAATAATCTGATAAACTGGGTTTTAGGGTTTTGCTGGTTTTACAGCACATGACTAATGACTCATTTAAGAGTCAGTCATTTTAGGATTACTGTTTATAATTACTAATAAATGAACAACGTCCCCTCCCTGAGGGGGGGGAGAACGTTGAGATATAGTTATCTCGCGTATACTTACTACATTTTTAACTTACCATAGAAGTTGTTAGTTTATTAGTAATTACAGAGAAAGCTACAGAATATGAATTAGTCAGTAGCTGGCACATATTTTTTTTGTTATAAGTATAACAATTGAAAGACAATGCGAACGGAGAATGTCGCATCAAAATGAACGATTTAGATTATCCGGTCGTTGGTTTAACGACGTGTGGACGACGAGGATGAAGAAAGAATCTACTAATACGAGTGAACCCGAAGAGCGAACATTCCAATCAAGCAGAACATTAACCAGGGTCAACAAGGAAAGTCTCACGACGATCAAATGACGAAATCAGACAATCAGTCAGAATCCACAGATAAGTAGACATGCTGACGATTTTCCCTCGCGAGCTCGAGTGCTAACCATTTATTCTCGCGAGCTCGAGTGGCTGGTTTATCCTCGGGAGCTAGAGTCGCTGCTTTTTTATACTCAAGAGCTCGAGTGGCTGGTTTATACTCGGGAGCTAGAGTTGCTGGTTTATACTCGGGAGCTAGAGTCGCTGCTTTTTTATACTCAAGAGCTCGAGTGGCTGGTTTATACTCGGGAGCTAGAGTTGCTGGTTTATGCTCCAGAGCTTGAGCTCGATATCCGAGAACAAAGTTATATTGAAGATAAAGTATTAGACTTGTGCACGTTGGCGCTTACGTGTCCGTGTCTGCGAAGCTTTGTGGTAGGCCGCGATATCGTTGGCATCATCAAAAGCTTCTGCTGTTTCCCACGTTGGTTCGCCTTCTCGCCATCTCACCAGGTATTCTAATTTCCCCGTCTCATCATTCGTACGATGTGTGATAATATGGCGAAACTCCACCCCTCCTTCGGTCCATAAGTCTTCGTTAATTGGTGGGTCTGTGCGTCTATGCACTAAACGGAGGAGTTCCACCCGTACCGGTTTGGTCTTGAATTCTGGTGGGGCGGAACCATCCTTGTTCGCTAACTCGTAGCGTTGGCCGTGTCTAGCTTTGACTACATATGGTCCAAACAATGGCCGCATAGCCTTCGTTGTTCGGCCTTCTGATCGTACCATGACCACATCTCCTCGTCGAAATGTACCAAGTCGTGAGCATGCAGGCGGTCAAATGTCGTCGTAAGCTTGCCTGTATACTTCTTGGTAATGTGGTGGAGGGTCGGCAATATAGTGTCATGTAACTGGTCTAATCGTTGTGCCCAGGTGTCATTCGTCATCGGCTGAGAATCCGGTAACTCGTCCGTGAAATCGGCGAACGGAACATGGCGGCGGCCAAAGTACACGCTAAACGGTGCACTCTTATGGCGACGGGATATCCGAAGGTTCTGGTATAGCATCGTAAACGGAAGGCGTTCGTCCCATCGAAGGGGAACTGCCTCACAGCATTGTCGAATAGAACGTGTAATCTCCCTTGTGACGTCGTTCTGCCGCGCCTAGCACTTGGGGTCGATATGGTGGAGACACCTTATGTAGCATCCCCACTTCCTGGACCAGAAGCTCCACTAACTTGTTGGTGAACTCCTTCCCCATGTCTGTTTGGATTTTACGGGGGAAACCATGTTCGCCAAAAATCTCTATGAGTGTCTGTGTCGTGGTTTCCTTTGTCTTGTCCGGTGTGGCTCGAAGGATAGAATAGCCTGTGGCGATGTCTAAGACGTGAAGAATATAATTGTTCTTGCGTCTGGACTCCAGTGGCATCGGGATGTAGTCCACTTGAATATGGTCCCACGGGTAGCGTGCATCGATGCTAATCATCGGGTGGAAACCTTTACGAAGTGTGTCCTGTCCCAAACATGTGCCACATTGCCGCTTAACTTCTGTGGCTAACTCAAGTGCCCCTGGCCAAATGTGACCGTTCTGACGAAGTTGTTGGACTGTGTCCGCCGCCCCATGATGTCCTTGTTCGTGTTGCGCTTGCGTGAGTTGCGTACGACGCTGTTTCTCCGCCGGACTCGCTTGTGCAAACGCCGGTTGACCCTCTGCATCTGCCAGTGCCACTGAGATTTCTCGCGCTGTGTCTAAGCACATGACATATTTTGTATGCTTTGGTTCTGCAAAACCAAGTCGCTGTGAAAACAGCGGGTCCAGTTTGAATCCATTGGGAGGACCCACCCGTGCTACTACGGTATGACCCCATGGTGTCTTCCCACATGCGTACTTAGCGTACTTGAGGAACGTGTGTGGTGTCCGTGGTACCAGCACCGGTTCTGTCTGCAATAACTGCTTGAACAGGTCGAACCATGGTGCTCTTGGTACCCATGGTAGACATACTGTGGCCCGTGCGCCGTCGGCTCGTATCTTGCGTAACATCCTGTGTATCTATTCCCAAGGCGGGTTCATCCATCCATCGACTATCGACCAGTCGTGGGCAAACGCTCCTTCCCCATCATCCTTCGTCCAGAACCGAGGAAGCTGAGCGTTGGTTGGGTCCGCAAATACATCTATGTCATTCGGTCCAAAGTGTTATTGCACTTGTTCAAAGTAACTAGGGAATAACTGCCAGCCGTCTGTATACATTATTTCGAGTTCGTCCTGCTCCGCTGTCCCCTCGTGTACTCTACTTAACATGTCCGGGAGCACATTTGTCTCTCCTGGTATATGCGATATGGTAAAGTTGAATGGCGCGATGATATGATGCCATCTCTGAAGCATCGGATTAAGCTTGAGCTGTGTGTTCATATACACAAGGGCCTTGTGGTCCGTGAAGACCGCAAACCGTTGCCCATCCAAGTATTCCCTGAAATGTGTCAGTCCATATACCAATGCCAGTAACTCCTTCATAGGTGTGGCGTAGTTCTGTTGCGCATGGTTCAGAGTCTTACTAAAGAACATTAAGTAATGTTTTACCGTTGACCCATTGGAATAGCGCTCCCCTAAACCGTAATCGCTAGCGTCGGTTTCCAAGTTCAGAGGAATGCCGTCGACCGGAAAGTGTAACGCCACAGCATTCACCACTGCGTCCTTCATTGCCTGCCACGCCTGTGCATGTCTCTCCTCCCAACGATCACCTATCAACTCCTTTGGTTTGAGTTTGCAAAATTCGCGCAAGGGTGCAACCGTGTTCGCGAAATTAGGCAGATGTTCGTGGAGGTAATTTGCTAAACCCAACGCCGAGGCTATATCTTTGTATCGTTGTGGTGTGGGCCAGTCGATCAGCTTGGCCTGCTTTTCATGGTCAATGTCAATGCCTTGTGCCGATACTTTCTTCCCTAGGATCATGACTTCGGAGATAGCGAAGTGGCACTTGGCAGGGTTAAGCTTAAAACTGAGGTATGTTAAGCGTTGTATCACCTTCTGCACCGTCCTAACGTGTTCGTCATAACCGTCACTGGCGATAACTATGTCATCGATCGATATAGTGGTGAACCGGTAAGCCATCAAGTATTGTACTCAAGGTACGTTGAAACTGCTGCGTGAGTACATGAAGACCGAACGGTGCTGATGTGAACGAGTACTGATAACGTTCGTGTGTAAAACTAAATAAGTATTGTGAGTCTGGATGGATGGGCAGCCTGTGGTATGCAGCCGATATGTCCAGCGTCGTGTAGTACTTCTTACTCTTGAGGCGAGATATGAGTTCGTTGACCTTGGGGATCAGGAACTGGTCACCAGGAATAAGCGCGTTAACGGCACGCATGTCTAAACACACGCGTACCTACTTGACGTTGCCTTCCGCATCGAATGTCGGTACCGCAAGGAGAGGAAGATTAACAGTCGTTGGTGTCGTTCGTTTCGTGATCACCAAATCCGTCAACCACTTCTTCACTTGTTCATCCACATAGGGGAGCCATCGATCGGATACGAAGTTACGCGCCGATCGCCGCATCTGCAACGCTTGTTCATGAGTTACTGGGATGGTTACCTCACTCCCTTCCAGACGACAGCGCGCGTTGTCGGCAATTTTCGCATTGGCTTCCAAATCCTGTGCCAACCGTTCGCGTACATCGACGGGTTCCGTCGTGTTAGGTGCCTGTCGGCGTGGTATGGGTTCGAGGAGCTCTTCTAGTTCTGTGGGGTCTATTGGTGCAAGTGGCGATTGATACCGCCTATGTATAGGCCCAAGCCTTTCAACATATCTTGCCCCACTATAACATCTATACCCGTCGGCAAGTTCATCAATTCTAATGAACCGTCGATAATTCTGGTACCGTACCTTATAGGTACCACTTCCGTCGTCCCCAGTCGAGGAGTTCGCACCGCCTTGTCAGCTAAATATATAAATGACCCAGGTGGTGCCGGAGTTATTGGTCGGCCAAGGAGGTCTGCGGATGTCTGTGAGATACAACTTCTATTTGCTCCCGTGTCTATCAAGGCTTTGAACGTACGTCCGTTGATTTGTACTTGAATATAGACTCGGTTGTCTGACGTCAGCAATGGGTCTTGTATTGCCATCACTGCTCCAATCGTGGTAACAAATATGAAGCTCCTATCCGACTCAGACACCCTCACCTCTCATGCATGATCGGCTACCGACTCCCACGTGTCATAGGTGTGGTTTGGTGGTGACGTCATGTGCTCGAAGTCTTCGTAAAGGATCGTGTTGATATGAATCTCTGTAGCTTCCGATGGTGGAGCCAAGTCTTCGTCCTGTGTAATCGCATTCACCTGTACTTGAGGCGTCGGACGTATTGTAACTACGTCTCTAGTCTGGGATGTATTCTGCCCCTGTCCTGCGGTTGACGTTGTGGACGGTCTGTGTACCGATTGTACGTCCCTCAAAGGACGGTTGTTGTCGTATAGCCTTGCCCGACCCTCTGCGCTCACCGCTTGCGACGCCCTGAAATGATGACACCGTGGGATGTGCCTACCACCTGGTGGCGCCTGTGCCTGGCACCCCGCACAAGTCGTTGGTACCGTAGGTTGGGGCCGTTGAGTCCAATTCTGCGTTTGTCGTCTACTCGTCTGTAGGTTGGGGCGGCTATTGGTGTGGTCGCGACTTCCATTGGTCGTCGGGCCCTCGCGGTTGTTGCGACCCTGGAAACGTGCTGCCGTACGTTGCTGTGCATCCTGAATGTCAGGGCTCAACAGCTGTATAAGCTCGTGTGTCTCCATCAGTTGCCATTTGGGATGCAACTGTAGAGTACGTTCATACGTACGGCCGTTGAGAGCTTCTTCTAACAGTTGTACAATGCAGTGGTTCACTAAATTCTGTTGGAAGTCGGCATCTGTCTGGCACCGTTCACGTGCCCTCCTGTGGTTCTCCATGAGCTGTGTCATTTGTTCCATAAGAGGAGTGTGCATGTTCCGACTTTGGCCCTTGGCTAACTTGCGAAACGCGGGATCGACAGTGGCTTGTGTTTCGTGCGAACAGATCTGTTCGATCTGTAGTTGAGGTGTGCATGTCTTCAACCGTTCAGAGTTGTCGCGGATGTAGTCCAGCGTTGACTTCTCCGCCTTGAAGTAAGATAGTACCTTATGAAACCATGTAAGGTTCCAACTCTCGTCCAGCCCTGCGATTTGTGCGTTCTTGAACGCCTCGAGGAGAACCCCTCTTGTGTCCCGTTCCATGATATCATGTAGGTAGTATCTGTTCGACGGCCAATCAGGCCACGTACGTGGTGAAGGTACGGGACGCTTCTCTACCGGTCGGGACTCTAATGTAGCTCGAAGTGTCTCAATCACGCCCCGAAGAGCTTCAGCTCGAGCCGTGTTATTCTCCTCGATTGCTTGGCATAGCTCGTCACTTAACTGTAGTATCCGTGCGTGTAGCGCCTGTCGCCTTTTCTCGATACTAGCCGGTGTGGGCGGAGGCACTGTTGTCTCCTTCTCTTGTCGTTTATGTGTCTGTACATATTCACTGGGCGCTTCTTTCTCGCCCCACTGACGTTGCTGTTGTTGGCGCAGGTTGTACTTAATCGGTCCTGTCTATTCTTCACCGCCTGCTTACCTTGAGGATTCTGTCTGGCTAATACTTGTTCATGTGCGAACTCTTGAAAAGTTGGTGTGTTCTCACTGGCAGACAGAGTATCATCCTCCTCGGTTGAACTGTCCTCTGACCCTGGTGATTTGTACCCGAGTCCATAAAACGGACGCTCACAGCCTTGAATTCGGAAGGTAGGGTTGTCTTCGTCCTCTGGTACTGCCTGTACCCGTTCGTGTGCGTCAGAAGAACTCTCCTTAGCGGCCGGCCCTATTGTAGTTCGTCCGGCGTTTATGCGCTGTAACCTCTGTTCGTATTTTTCAAAGAGAGACTGTTGTTGTGTCATCAGCTCCGTGAGTTTCTGAGCTGACGATTGTTCCCGTGCCGTTTCCTTGTTGTTGGTACGGTTCCGGTGACGCTTCCGCTTGTTAGGTGGGAGGCGTGGTGGGTCATTACTGGGAAATAAGGCCCCTGGAGTATCCAGAGACGAACGAGGGGACAGCCCTTCACTGGCTACCTGTTCACCAATAAAAGTCTGACTACTGTCCGCACGCAGGTTGGGTACTTCCTTGGTCTCACCCTCGAATATGACATCCTCGTCAGATTGTGCAGGTCCATTTTGTTTGCTGTTGGTGGCTGCTTGTCGTCCGCGGAAATAATGTGTGGAGCCCCAAGATGTGTCTGTTGTTGCCCCTCCAGTGCCTGACCTGAGTGCGGAGCGGAGCGTTCCGTATGGGACTGACGACGTTTAGTTCCACGTCGGTCGATATCATCTTCCTTGCGGCGCTCAGGATTCAAGAGTTGCTGTCTACGACTTTGGCGGGGGTAGGACATGGTTGGTGAGTTGTTTGTCAATGGAGAACTAGAAATGTGTGCGAATGAACTGATAGAGTACTGAATATAAATATCCATTTTCTATTAAATTTCATCCTTCAAACACATAACGTCTCGACATCGATCTCCGAGGAACTCGTGGGTTCCCTCGTGACTGTTTTATTTCCTACACTAACATAAGTAGTGTGGATAGTCTATATACTCTAACACTACCAGCTGTCTTACTCTTCATCCCACAATAACATATGGTTGAGTGCCTCATTAGTCGGAGCCACTTCTTGTTCTACTCCTCGCCAGCTTTTACTCCGGCCTAATGACGGCCTATTCGCAGGACCCTGTTGGGAACTTCCCTCATCGCTCCTCTTTTACTCTTCTTACCCGTGATGTCCTTGTCATGTGCTGTTGCGGTTGTTGGAATATGCTTCTTGATCTAAGAACGATTGCTCGTTATTGCACTCCTAAACTAAGCTGCCGTCAACCACACCTTCTGTGCATACTGTTGATCCTCTCCGTTGACCTGATTTATCTGGAAGTTCTAGTGATTTGAGTGTGTTCGCATATCATTTTCACAATTTAACCTTGTATTTACTTGCATCGTTCGTGTTATGTGCGCCCCCACCCTTATATGCTCCTAATAACTCACAGGTGCTTACTTGTGTGTCTCTGTATGCTTCCTAATATCCCTTCTGTCGATCTAATTTATCTAAACCCTATATGCAATTCTGATCGTAGTTGGCTTCACCTGATAGTTATTTCTTCTTTTTTACTTTGTCGGTATTTATCGTAGCCAGATCTTAAGTAAACTTTTCTAGATAAACACACCGGTCTATTCGTTTATAAGTCATAATCCCAATAAATAACCCTTTTAGAATCCTGACTCCTACTTAGTTGTGTATAGATGCCATTAGATGCACATGTCTTGCCATTCCATTTCCTATTACTTAAGTCATTGATGCTCACGTTCTGAGGACCCGCTATGTAGTCTTTTGACGTGTTGTCTAATATCTATTTATCGTTGTGTCTTTTACCTTTCCCATTCTTAAAACTTTTGTAAAATAATCTAGTATGCCGCTGATTCATTGCGTCATCGTACTAACCGAGTCGGTACTAACCATGTACATCTCCCATCTCTACTACACTACTGTGGATCCTAAAGAACTTTCTTCTAACAACTTCTTAAATACAATTTAAGCTCATTAGCTTGCAATTCGATTTGTACCTGTCTCACACTGAAAACAACCTTCCTACCTGTACTCACACATGACTACTTATCTGTGGAATCTGACTGATTGTCTGATTTCGTCATTTGATCATCGTGAGACTTTCCTTGTTGACCCTGGTTAATGTTCTGCTTGATTGGAAAGTTCGCTCTTCGAGTTCACTCGTATTAGTAGATTCTTTCTTCATCCTCGTCGTCCACACGTCGTTAAACCAACGACCGGATAATCTAAATCGTTCATTTTGATGCGACATTCTCTGTTCGCATTGTCTTTCAATTGTTATACTTATAACAAAAAAATATGTGCCAGCTACTGACTAATTCATATTCTGTAGCTTTCTCTGTAATTACTAATAAACTAACAACTTCTATGGTAAGTTAAAAATGTAGTAAGTATACGCGAGATAACTGTATCTCAACGTTCTCCCTCCTCAGGGAGGGGGACGTTGTTCATTTATTAGTAATTATAAACAGTAATCCTAAAATGACTGACTCTTAAATGAGTCATTAGTCATGTGCTGTAAAACCAGCAAAACCCTAAAACCCAGTTTATCAGATTATTCTGATAAACTGTAAAACTTGTAATAAACCTAAAATAATCAAATAAATATAAGTACTTGTATTCTGACCACATCGTCTACCTTATGTTGTACTAACTTTCACTCCGTACTACTTTTTTACGAATCTAATACACCTTGTTCGTTCTCTCGAGCATACCTATTATTATATCCCGCTGCCAATTTGGATATGAAAGTTCTGGTACATCTTTTACATTCTAACTGCACGTTGTTTAGTTTTAACCCAGTTCCCACATATTCTTCTTGTAGTATTTCCCAGACACGTTTGTAACCCTAAAGTGGCTATCTGGTTTGCTCTAATTCCTCTATGTTACCTTCGATCTTGGTCATCACTAACTATTTACACCTTGCTGGGTGTCTTTTCCTAGAGTCAGACCGCATTTCTTAGAGTATTGTATATCAGTAGCTCACTATAACGTTTGTTTGTCAACCCCACTTCGTGCTCTACCGATGTCTTCACTTCATACTACTAGTTAGTTTATTCTAGACGTATGCGCTTCTCAATTTCTCTGACATGATTCCTAATGAACCTCCTTTGTCTAAAGAAATCCTTTCCTAACAGGGTTTTTAACTTGATATCTACCCTACGATACTACACACTCTACTTATACACCACAACATTCAACTACAAAACCATTCCTAGAAAACCGTTTCTACTTATCTGTTTCTTCCTGTTGGTCCTTTGTCTTGGCCATTTATTCCTCCTGGTCCTGTTCGTGTCGTTCTTGTACCTTTGATGCATTCTCCTGCGAAGGTTGCTCTTTATTTTCGACCGTCGTGCCATTTTATGCATCTGTTCTTGTGGTCTAAGTAAAGTTTGATAACTGTCTGGACAACCTAAAGCGTTCGAGATGTCTGGCCATGTTGATTCTATTGAACCCAAAGTTACTATTGTCCACCTCAGCCCTAAAAACCCTAAAACCCTAAAACCCTAAAAACATTTTATCACTTTAGAAGCATTAAGAACACACTTGTGAACAATTGTTGTTTTTAAAATTAAGTCACAGCACCAATATTTCGCGAGTTTAAACATGCACGGATTAGTGGGTAGGTCGGATTTGAGGTATGTTAGATTCACGATTATGGTGTGCTATCAACGTCTAGGAAGAGTCTAAACGCGATATACAATGTTTATTAGGTGTCTAGTATCACCGTGTGTACCCATAATAACGTAGAACATAGATAAAAGATCGACGTGTGCCGTAATGGTGTAATGGAATTCAAATGATGCATGCATTGAATCAGTGTTTTTATAGCATTATGACGGCCTGTAATTGCGCACCGCAGAATGTTTTTGATGAGTGTATATGCGATCATAAGCGTGGGCGATGCTCAACGTGTGGCAGTGCATGCAAGAGGTGCAAGTGTGCTTGCAGCGGGTTGATTGGCACTAGAAAATGTGGTCGTCGGAAGGGATCAACTAAGGTAGTCGGTGAGGTGCAGCATGTATCATCGGGCCGTTTGTCAGCTAAGAGAGCACGTTTAGACATTGCTGAGAACACCCGTGCGCTTGATAGCCCAACATGCAATACCAGTGCACCAACTGAGACGTATACACATACAGAAAGTAGAAGCATTGTCACAATTAGCTCTAATGATAACGCCCACATAAAAACAATAGCAGATATCTCCATGGCATTCGGCTGGAGCCGTCACTATAGGAAGGCACTTCCCAGTGCAGATTTACGTATGCACAATACGAAACTGCAGACAGCACATCCGCACGGATGGAGTTGTATGTAACAAATTGTACTTAAGGCTTCAAAACGTATAGCGAATATAGGGATAATATTATTTATTTCAAAAATGACGAGTATGTATGTTACAGTGTATCCAGCAGACACGGACGCTTTGTTGAGCGATGTTGCTACTTTGCTGGATGGTACCGATAATGCGTCTGCAGACTCTATCAAAACCGCAGGTGGACGAGTATTAAATAGTATCGTAGACATATATATTAGAGCCCCAGAGAACTCTTTGCAAAATAGTGAAAGCACTCACTAGGAAAGAAATCGATTCTTTAAAGCAGTGGGGCGAACTGACCTTATCTGGATCATCACGGGATGTCAACTATGGAGACTGGACTACGATGGATGCTGGCTATGCTCTAGATATCGTAAAATACAGTAGAGCAAGATTTAGCGAAGCACGCCTAGAAGCTGCTATTAAGTTCGTGCGTTTGGAAGATAATGTATGTCTAATATCATGGGGTACAAAGTGTATAAGGATTGGACCTGACGAAGTCATAACATTATCTGCACTCACACGCCGTGAACCTGCAGAGGTCCTACATAAGGACTATCCAGTGTCGGTTGACGAAGATGACCACATAGGCAAGACTAGTTTCATGAAGGTAATACTCTCTATTACCAACAATGATGAGAAGATTATAAAAGCGGTGGACTATGTAACGGAATGTCTAGTAATGGATGTTGTGGTTATGATGCAAACCATAATAGAGGACTACGGCGAAGACTCAACAGAGCGCTCACGGCGAGCAAATTTAGTGAACCTCGGCAAGACGTTTATCAAACAACAATTAGATCATCACGTAATTAAAGAGGATATTTTTAACACACGCGGACTACAGTATGCACTTGCACTTATGAACCCGGAAAAAATGTACCTATAAAAAATGATTAGTGCAACGGATGCAATTTTTTGCTCTGGGTAGTCTTCAAAATTAAGGAAACGGTGAGGCGGAGCGCTTTTGGTGGTGCCGATGTCCAGCAAGATGCCTTGGACGTATTAGATGTGTGCCGCGATAAGTTGGAGATATACACGGGTCATCGCACCAGAGTCAAAAGCAATACCACTATGATAGGATACTCGACGACATGCATGATCGTTGCCTACAGAAAAAAGGCAGTACAGAACTCTTCACACTCATGGACTGGAAGATGAAATTCGACCCTATATCATCTAGAAAAACAACTCACGAGCACTATGGACAACGTGGTATGGGTTGGCATGGGTTGGCATGGGTGTATGTCAATGTACTTTGAGCACAAAGAGTGGGAAGAAGTGGACGACAACGGAGAGATGATACAAAAGCATGGGGCCATATGTCATATTGTGTATGGTGACCAAATATCGGAAGGGGAGAATAAACAGGATTCTTCGTGTGTGTATTCGATGATAGAGGCATATCTTTACGCAATCAACGAACGTCTGCCACATTTTAAAACCGTTGTGCTTGCATCCGATAATGCCGGATGTTATAAAACTAAAGAGCTGTTGCTATTTTTAGGAATACTAAATCTCACATGCCCGATTGAGATTATATGGTACATCTATACTGAGACCCAAGATGGCAAGGGTCTCATAGATGCTCTTTCGCACGAGGCGGGGGTCAAGTATCAAACTTCATGAAATCTTCGAAGCGCAACAGGATTAAAAAGATAGCAACGCCGAAAGAATTAGCGGCAGCATTGGCGTAGAAAGGAGGTGTTAACAATGCGTTCGTGCAATTTGTAACGGTCGATCGACAAGGACGATTGACCACATTTTCGGAAAGAAGTAAAAAAATAGTAGAGTCGGGCTCTAAATTCTTCACTCGGGCCAATGATGTTATCTTCGAGGGAGTGGAATGTCCAATGGAAGCAGATGATAAATTAGACCTTGACAAGATCCTTGACAGCGACATAGTACTGTATCTGCGTGCATTTGCCCATTCTGGTGTGGGGGCTGGTATGCTGTTCCGGATTAGTTTCAAAGACGAAACTTTTACTGTCGTCGATGAACCTGGAGATATGAGAGATGATGGGATTGGTGATGGTATCAGTGACGATATAGTGAACGAGAAGGTAGGAGGTGAATTTGCCAAAAGAAGGGCCCCATCCGCAGCGGTATACAGTGCTCCTTGAGCACTGTGACGATGAATTTACCGACAAAATTGAACATCTCTTTGAAGGATTTAAGGGACCGCTGCCACCAATGAAGCAGGCTACCCCGGTTTTACAGGAGTCTGGGCAGCCAGATTATGTAATGGATAATGGGGCGGTAGAAGAAGAATCAAATAAGTTAGATTCCGATCTAGAGCTAGAACTCGAAAGCGAAATCACTGCTGATCTACACGTTGAACAGGCTACAGAGCTTGAGGTCTAGGATGATGCTGTTGCTGCCGAGGAGCTAGTCGGCTATAGACCTGGGGATCCTGATAAGGGTGTAAAGCGATCGTCATATGTATGTGTAATCAAACAATCAAAGCTCGGGATTATCTTAGGTCCGCGCGACCATCTACGTGAGAAACGTGTATGCGGACGGACTTTACAAGGCGTGAGAAAACGTATCGATACACTCGCCACTGCTGTACGATCAGCTAATAACCTCATCTCTTCTCATGCTGTAGCTGTGCGCAATGGGAGTCAGCAATTTCCTGAGATAAACCTTGCGGAGGACTTTCACCCCAAGAAACACGCACAGGATTGGGCAAGACGCAGGCCTCATGGCGAACATTATGAACAATCGTTTATAAATAAGTATGTAGACGATATAAGGGACATGTTTTGGAAGGGAGAGGCCGACTCCTTGCACTCGAAATGCAGCCGGGATCTATGCTTGCACAATTAAAGGTGATGTATCCTGGGCGATATTCACTTCCCAACGAGATAGATATAAGAACGCAAATATTTACTTTGATGCAGTCAAAGAAAGGTGCCGAGGCTAAGCGTAAGAAAGAGATAAAAGAAGCTAACAAGAAGGCCTTCGAAAGAGCTGAAGCTGCAGCCAGAGGTAAAGAGTACGTCCCCACCGCCACGAAGTCACGTACGAAAACTGATAAATTCCCTAAAGAATATTAAAAAAACTTGCAGGATATAATCGACGAGGATATTGCGATCAAATGGCAAGACGCAATACCTCGGTTAAAAGCAACGTATGCTAAAGAGGATGGAAGTTTTCCTGAAGACTGGCCCACAGACGATAAAATCAAGAGCAAGATTACTTACTGTAGGACCAAGGCGAAAACGGCTAACCTTCGGTCCTTGTTATAGTATACATGTGCACCAACATCTACTGTAGGAGGACAGTAATAGGTTGAATAATGTTCTTATAAACTTATAATAACAGACCATTACGTTTTTTTTGATTATTAATGTAGTTTGTTTAACTCGTTTGACACACTAAAAAAGCAGGATTTACGCTAAAACAACTCCATTTCCTCAAATGTACAATTGTGATTTAATGACCATTAAACGCATCATTTGACCAAACCTTCAATTGTACGGTATGTACCACCTTAAGGATCATCATAGACACTAATCATAAATTATTAATTTGTTTTAGAGCCTTAGAACACTCGATTAGTGCTATTATAAGTACCCTTTTCGAGTTATACACGTTCATACTGGCCTTACTTCACAGTACTATTAACAGGTGAAGTATTGGTGCTACGACTTAGGTTCAAAAACAAGAATTGATGAGAAATACCTGCTTAAGAGCCCGCACTGTGAACAAACGACCGGGCAAATGTCCGGCAAAACCGGAGATTAGCTAAACTACTGGACGTATTGAAAATCTGAGACCACGAGCGTGTTCAGTGTGGACAAATTAGCAACGGACAATACTTCAATTACATTATATCTGTAAGGATAGCGTGTTCTTATTTATATCGGGATAGCCACTGTAACACGATATAACACGATTTTCTATCCTGTATCAGTGTAATGCTGTTGGTCCTTATCTTTTGATCATAGGTGAATATTTTTTACATTTTTGAGCTGGGAAAAAAACTTTTGGAGTAATATTAGACAGTATTTTGAAAATTAGCTAATTATAATCGTATATAAATATAGAACGAGGCTATTTTTTTTTTATTGTTGAGAAACTTTAGAATTTGACACCTCTCGAGGCTCACCTCCTCCTCGACTTTTGATTCGTTTCTCGTCACCTTCTTGTAGGGAATGTAGGCTGTTGTGGTATTCACCTCCTCGCCCGTGGCAGCAAATTTGGGCCCACATAGTCTCCTTCACCTCGTAGTAGCACATCCTTTTTTTATTTTTCGGAGTTGTTCCAAAATTAAATTTGTCGCCACATCTTCTTCTTCTCCTCCTGAGTATATAAGTTTTGGCATTTGTTGAGGAATTGTAAAATATCTACAAATATATTTATAGTTTTTGAATAATTGCCACTTTCTCATCCTCATCTCGTCCTCGTGATAGCATATATTTTGGCTTTAGTTTTTTAGAAACTGTATTGTTCACCTCAGGCCAAAATTTGTATACACAAATATAGAAAAGATGAACAGGGAGAAAACAAATGGACAGAAAATAGAAAATGTAGCAGAAGAACAAAACATATAAAATGTGGCAGAAGAACAGGTAACCGTAGGTTCAATAGAATTACTACTATAAAGTACGTAAACATGTATAACACACCGTTTGTTGAATGAGATGAACGTGCAACGATGGGGGAAACATGCTGCATTACAAAATGTAAAAAGAGGAGAGGTACAAAGTATAATCACTGCACAAACAGCGAAAATCGAGAAGTGCAGCTTTGCTTGATGCGGCCGGAATGGCAATCTGGTTTGAAAGATCGCGTAAAAGTGGTTACCAAAATGTTGGTTTGCTGTGCCCACTTTGATCTAGCTGATATGCAGACTAATAAAAATATTAGCAAAGGCAAGCAAAGGCCCAAGCAGGGAGTATTACCCGTTTACTTTCAAGGTGAAGATATTTTGATCCCATCAGGTGGTCATGCAACTGTTACATCGAATAACGAAGGCTCACAAAATACTTTAGTTTTGAATTCGAATTCTGAAACATTTTCAGATCCGTCAGATTGTACTATAAACCATCTACCATCACAAACATCACAAGAAGGAATAGAGGAAGTAACGAGAAGAGTAGGAGAAGTGACAGGAGGAGTAGAAGAAGTGATGGTAGGAGTAGGAGAATTGATGGAAGGAGTGGGAGGAAGTGTTGGGAGGAGTAGGAGAAGTGGTGGGAGGAATCGGTAGTACAAACAAAGATGTGTACTCTGTGCCTGTAGAATCAGCGTTGACTGTAGTAAACAAAGAGGTACAAGGAGTAGACGTACTGACAGAGGTGTCAGAGGTGCCACGCGATGCAAACGGGCCGGTAGTAGAAGTAGTGGAGGTGTCACGCGGTATAGACGGTACGGTAGTGCATATAGTAGAAGAAGTAGGCGATTATGAATTTAATTTAAATTTAGATGAAATATACAATACATCACCGGAGTCCATACAAGCACATAAAGAATCACCCGTAACTAGGCAGAACAGATCAGAAACATACAAACACAAATATACAATGGAAAACGGTCTCGTTAAAGTACGTACCCAAAATCCATATTATTCAGATAGTCCTAGAATATCCGGAAGATATAGACGGCGATCCACTGAAAGTTCCGAGGGTCCACACGCTCTATTGAAAATACAGCATCATGAGAGAGCAAAGAAAAATAATCCGCAAGGATATATCACGACTTTCAATACAAAGAAAGATTTTGTAAATATGGCAGCATTTGGTGCAGTAACGGGGGTAGCAGGAAAGAAATGGATATTCAGAGAAGTAGTAGACTATTTGTTATCAGAAGACAACGTCGCCGAGAGGGGAAATTCGTGATCGAGACAATGGCCGACCTAGTAATGTGGTGCAAGAAATTGTATGATTGCCAACCAGGATATTGCGTTTTATTAGATAGATATAACCGAGCGATTATTACTTGCACCATCATGGGGGTAGTAACCTTGTGAGGCATCCAACGCCGGCCATCTGGAGTGTTGTTATAACAAAAAAGAGGGATTCAGCCAAGTATGTTTTCTCATACAGTGCCCCTGTGAACCAAGCACATTTAGCAACAGGTCGTATGAAATTTTTCACTCAACACGTGTGCTTGCACGAAAGACGTCTGTCAATTGCCAATACCGATGAATTGGACACAGTAATTCACTGGCAGTACAGCCAGTTGTACTCGTTGTAAACTACTACTCCTACTAATCTCGAAACAAAAAAGTGTCAAATGAATAAAGCTACTACTACCCACACCGTCTATTGGAATTATCAAATGAACAAAACTACTGCCCACACTACTTCGAAGTAACCGAAATAAATAACATTATTTCTACATCAAAAAAAGGAAAACTAGAGGGTTTACGAACAAATGACTTTGTGGTAGCATACAACACATGCTTACCACTACACCACGCAATAGTATTGGTAATAGAATGTTTTCAAGGATCTATAGTAATCTACTACTGACCTCCTGGCAACATAAAATACATTACATGCTTATCAATACACCTCACAGTAGTAGTAGCAGGAGCAGTTTTTTAGGGTAAATATAACCCTATATTTTTTAATGGTGGTAGGCAAAAAATACTACCCAGATTGCTATTTACTACTAAATACTACCAGTTTTGAATGAAATATACTACTACTATGTATATTCATTTATTGCTCTCTTTTAAAGAAGCTTTGATATGTATATAGTATGTTATCAGAAATCACTGGGGTCACGACTACCGTATCGTTCATTCGATTCACTGCGTTCGCGATCTTTAGTTCATCGCATAGATTGATTTCATCGTCAAACTTATGTGCTGCTTCATCTTCAGCCTTGCTAATCAGGGTAAACTCGCCAGTGTCTTGATTATAAAAGCCATGTTTCCAATTTTCAGGCACATGAACTAGGATTGGTTCAGTAGTATCAGTACTGCTAGTATCACGATTCTTACTGTTCGCAGCACTGTTTGTACAACGATTGCCACTACTAGCCTGACGCTTTCGTTTCCGAGTATTCGGCGTAGTATGCGTAGTAGACGTAGTAGGCGCACTTGGTATGACTACCTGTCTGTGGATACTGCGCACTACTGCCAGTAGCAGCAATAGTAGCACAGTGCGGAGTAGTATGTGTATTCCGAGTTCTATCGCTTCTCCCGAAGCATAACAGGTGGAGGCAATGGTGGTCCCGTTAGCCTTGCCTGTGTATGAGACTGCGCACTACCAGTAGTAGTAGCACTGTGTGCGGAGTAGTACGAGCACTACGAGTCCTACGACGTGTCGTTATCTCAGGGCTGTTATTATCTGGTGTCAAGACTGCCTGTGTATGAGACTGCGCACTACCAGTAGTAGTAGCACTATGTGGAGTAGTACGAGCACTACGAGTCCTACGACGTGTCGATATCTCAGGGCTGTTATTATCTGGTGTCAAGACTGCCTGTATATGAGACTGCGCACTACCAGTAATAGTAGCACTGTGCGGAGTAGTACGAGCACTACGAGTCCTACGACGTGTCGATATCTCAGGGCTGTTATTATCTGGTGCCAAGACTGCCTGTGTAGGTTGACTAGTAGCAGCAGTAGTAGGGGCATCGGGTGATGATGTTGGTGATTGTGAGGGTGTCTCTTGGTTTAATATAGGACGCCCCACTATACCTCCGGCAACAACCGCGAAGCTCTCAACCGTATTATAGTGTATGGTATTAATTGGTGACAACAAACAATCGTTCGCATCCTGGTATGATTGCTCCTCGCACCGGGACATATAAAACCGCGGCGTTGCGGTTCGACCATTGTTCGTTCTTAACGACCGAATTCGTACGGTCCTTTACGACTACCGTCTCCTCCCAACGATATGTGGAAGTCCTCTTTGCGGAAATGGATACAGCATACATGGGATTTTTTCTACGCTCCTGAGATATGGCCCTATTCCATGAGTCTCTATGTGGCGCAGTTTAAACTGCACCAGTCTGTTTTCTGAAGAACTCGCCATGCTTCATGTACACAGCGTCAGCTACAACAAAGCATTTACATACACTACAGGTGTCCGGCATATTGTATTTTAGGTTGGTTTTAAAAAAAGCTGCAGTAATTTTATAAACAAATGTCAGAGTGGTTGGAATTGTCAAACATGTCCTATGTATATCTATACTGTAAATTATTATACAAAATAGTAGTAGTAGTACCAGGTGTAATAGAAGCGCTGGTTGTGGCGCTACTTTGACAACACAACATCGTTGGATGTGGTAGGAGTAGTAGTATAATACATAGCTGGCCTTATACAGAAGGTGGTAGGAGTAGGGCTAGTTTGACAACACAACATCGTTGGGGTGATAGGAGTAGTAGTATAATACATAGCTGGCCTTCTACAGAAGGTGGTAGGAGTAGCGCTAGTTTGACAACACAATATGGTTGGGTGTGGTAGGAGTAGTAGTATAATACGTAGCTGGCCTTCTACAGGTGGTAGGAGTAGCGTTAGTTTGACACCACAATGTCGTTATATGTCGTAGGAGTAGTAGTACAATATTTACATAGCTGGCTTCTACAGAATCAAGTACTGAAAAATATATAATTGCAGATGTAGGATTGCTTGGAGTAACGCGAAATTGAATTGACGCCACAATATCATTATGTGCCGTAGGATTAGTTAGTTGGCCTGAGGATCATGTTGAGACTTGTGTGTATTAGTTTATATTTATATATACACATTTATATTTACTTAGTGCTGTAACCCTATAAAAAAAAACAAACCCTGAAGATTTGAGCCTCCGATAAGAAAGTGTGCTACCATTCAGAAAAGATTTGCTACCATTCAGAAAAGATTTGCTACCATTCAGAAAAGATTTGCTACCATTCAGAAAAGATTTGCTACCATTCAGAAAAAAATTGCTACCATTCAGAAAAGTTTGCTACCTCAAGTAAAAAAAGTTTGCTACCTCAAGTAAAAGTTTGCTACCTCAAGTAAAAGGTTGCTACCTCAAGTAAAAGTTTGCTATCTCAAGTAAAAAGTTTGCTACCTCAAGTAAAAAGGTTTCTACCCCGAATTTACAACACCATAATGTTGTAAACTATAAAGCGACTACCTCAAAGTTGGTAGAAATATAAGTGCACGTAGGAAATCTAAATAAACGACAGGTTCTTTTACTATTTTAATTTTTTTTTTGAGCAAATTTAAATAATTGCCAACCGACAGTCCTCTCTCGTGTTATATTTATTGAAATATTTATTTATTTAGTAGTAAAAAAAGTAGTAGTAGTAAAAGTAGTAAAACACATTGCAGGGTAGTAGAAGTAGTACATTGCAGGGTAGTAGAAATAGTACATTGCAGGGTAGTAGAAGTAGTATTTACATTGCGCACTATGCACAGAAGGCGTGTTCATCTATCAACAATTCGAAGCGTAGTATCGCGCGTAACTTGCTTGTCAGCCATTATATCATAGTAGCGTAATGTTTTCATGATAGTTTGGGTTGAAGAACGATGAAGCTCATCATAGCAATCGTTGTAAGCATCGTTGGTCCACTTGTCGAGTAGATCGGCTCGAAAGTCCTTCGGAGTCGGTGAGTTTGGGAAGTTTAAGTTATGCCGCTTAAGATTTTGCAGTACTTGCGCGTCAGACATACTGTTTACCATGTACTGCAAACCCAATTTCCAATTCCGCTTCTATATGTTGATTTGCCGATTCATTGGTCTCGGCTTCATTGAGTGAACTTTCAATGTGACAATTTCTAGTGTCAAAGGGATTCTCTTCGCCATCCCAATCGTAACATTTATCAAATATTCAGATGTATAGTTATGCTGACCATCTCCAACCTGATATTCATACTCTTCTACTTCGTCTATCTCGGCAGCATCGTCAACATTGGGCACTGGATTGCCAACATATGGTCTATCGGCTTCTACCTCACAACATGTACTACTTCTGCATCGGTAAGTATATCTTGCTGACTCTGCCAGTACATGATTTTCTCTACAAACTTTTGTTTGTTGGTAATACGATCGTAACTAAATTTTACGTTTGTCCGCCATTAGCTTGAGATCGATCTTTTCTTCTTCTTCGTAATTCAGACTTGGTGTATTCCTTCTTGCCTTCTAGAAGAAATAAATAGCAAGGTGATAATTTAGTAGATGGAAAATGTATGCGAATATCTACATGAATGTATATATATATATATATACTACTGGCGGCTACTACTGCTACTACATCTGCTGGTACTACTTCTGCATCTAAACTATTATTAATATTGATACTATATATATATATATTCAAAAGCGTAATTTCAATGGGACCTGTAACAGGTATAATAGAACAGAGAATGTAATCAAGAATTTACCTTCATGGGGCCCAGTATTGTCGGAGGACTGTGTCGCATCTGGTCTTTGTCCTATTATATTTGGTATAGGTCCCGGTGGGGACGACGTGTTTGTAGTAGTAGTAGTAGAACTCTGGGTAGCAGTAGATGCAGTAGTAGAACTCAGGGGTAGCAGTAGAAGCAGTAGTAGAACTCAGGGGTAGCCGTAGAAGCAGTAGTAGAACTCGGGGTAGCCGTAGAAGTAGTAGTAGAACTGGGGTAGCCGTATAAGTAGGTTTAGGCAACATGCCTTCAATTCGATCCCATTAACACGTAGAAGTTCTGTCAGCTCGGTCTTGTTCGCTAATGGTCCATAAAATATGTTTTCTGAGTCCAGTCTACGTTTTGAATCTCCTATCGTCAGCTTTTTTATACTGATTCTGCAATTTGAGACTACCCCCCAAAGAAGCCTTTGATTTTAGGACTGGTGACAATCATACGTTGATACCAATCGTATGTGATTACGTTTTGTATTAAAATCTGCAGTGCTGCTTCAGAACTAACACGCTTGCTAGTGTCGTCTACTCCCTGTACATAAAGTTGTACCAAAACTTTTCGTACCACGGCTGCAAATGTTGCTTTCGGGTTTTGAAGAGGTTTCCTGGCCCATCGAGGTTGGACTATATTCAGCATCGTTTCGGGCTGTAATGGCTTCGTTCCTGATGAGATCTCATGCAGTGTCGCCACCCCTTGTTGAAAACTATCCAGTGCGGAACTAATAGCATTAGCCTTTTCACTCACAATCTCTTTGTCTTTTACTACCGCTCCCTTACTTGATACAGTCGGCTTCCACACTGCAGGTACTGGACTTTGATGGTGGTGTAATGTCATATTCCCTAAATCTATGCGCGGTTTGAAGACCTTCTGGCAAAGCCAATTCTTCAATCAATTCTGCCGGCGACTGGTGTTGAACGAGGTAGGGGAAAAAATATGATATGAGCGATACTTGTACTATTACTTGTACTTTTACTTCTAAAACTACTTGCGTTTTTACTTCTAAAACTACTTGAACTTTTGCTTCTACTACTACTTGTACTTTTGCTTCTACTACTACTTGCACTTTACATACCCCGCTTTGTTCCGATAGTTGTACGTGTCGGAATCCATCCCATTCAATGTCATGAACGCGTGTCTTTCGCATAGCACTCTCCATCTGAGATTTGTAGCTGTGATGTTCCGACAGCGTGGTTCCAAAGTGAATGCACAGCCGGTTGTTCCACAAGTTCCCCTGGTATTGCTTTTTTCCCTATACAGTACAGTTTCTTGTTCTATCTCATGTTCCGAGTTATAAACTTCAGACATACAGTCCTTAGCTTTACCGTTACAAAACCTTAAGGCCGAGGTAATATCGTCAGAGCTCGGATCTTCGTGACCGCAGATGGCATGAATAGGACGAGCACAGCCTTTACAGGGTATGTTTTCCACCTTCGGGAACTACTAATGAATCACCAGGCTTTTCACATTTTGTACCTGCTGCACACGTCCTCTTATCGCCAGTGCTAGTAGTATCTCCAGTGATAGTATCTCCAGTATTTTGGACAATATACTTCACGATGGAATTGTCTCGCGGTCTAATCCACCCACAGAGCTACCAGTTGTTCCTTCTTGGTCACATAGTGCCCTGTAGATATCTGCAGGCGTACATATACTACCACCTTTGTTTGAATTTTACATCGTGGCCTTCTACAAATCTTTGTAGGCACGATATTCACATACGCTTGAAATGTGTCAAGCGCTGTTTTCCCGCCTGTGCCTCTGTGAAAATCCATCGCGTTATCTTGAGCTTACCATCAGATGATTGCATCTGAGGTGTGTAGTGGTGTAATGTAGGGAGTTGGAAAATGCGGACGCATTGTCTGATTGCATCACTATACTGGTAATATTTAAATCGTCAGTCTTCCGCACGTGGGGAAAGCAGTGCTTCAATAGCGAGCACGACAGACGGTGCGTCTTGTCCTCCGTTGTCGTCCGGTATATAATCAAAAAACGACGTCTGTAAGCGCTTGGTCGGTTCTTCGTCCCCAGATTGTACCTTTGTATTCACCCGCACGAGCATAAACCCTAGAAGAGACATCCCTGATTTGCCAAAGTACTCACTTTTGTCCTTCATTCTTTTTCATAGGAAGTACCTGCGAGAATGAATGGGATGGGTAGTATCAGAATTCACGACCGATAAGTTGTGGGAGTGGAAGTAGTAAAACAGGTGTGGGACTAGAAGTAGGATTGGAAGGTAAGTATATATACATACTTTTGTTAGTGATCGGTTATTACAAGTAAAGTGTCAGGGTTGTCGGCTAGTCCATCTTTCAATTTATCAATCGACCGTTGTTGTATCTCGGCTCCAGATATTGTGGCTCGCAAAAGTAATAAATTCGATCTTCAACTGCTTACAGGCTTCCAAAATACTCACAAATTCTTTTTAGGGTCGAAGTTTTTTTCGAAGTTGTCCTTGAGTAATCCAGCGATTTTGCTTGTATAGTCGTCGAAGTACAATTCACGCAAGCTATGCAAGATTTTGTGTGTTGATGTCCCCGCCCTGTGCACTCTCCGAATAATTGATATGCCATGCAATGATGTATGCATTTTTGTAGTAGTACACGTCGAGTAACTATATCTCAACGTTCTCCTTCCTCAGGGAGGACGTTGTTCATTATTAGTAATTGTAAACAGTAATCCTAAAATGACTGACTCTTAAATGAGTCATCAGTCATGTTGTAGAAATACGGCCTCCGGTCAGTCTAAAATATCAAGATCAATTGAGATAATACATTGGTTTTTTTTTGTATTTTAAATAATTTAGTACAAGCTCTTTTTCAATATTTCCAAAGTGTTCTAAATTCACTTTGATGGCTCCCAATAGCCTGAGTATTTGGTATGACTCATCTACTTGGACCTATTTGAGACATTAGTAGATGTAGGATATTATAAACAAATTTTATAATCTCCGAACTACTACTTATAGATTTTGGTCCTCCGCCAATCTCCAAAATCCAATAAGTCTTTTTTTCTTTTTTTTTAACTTTTCTTCAGATGGAACTTTATATATATCAGCTAATGTATTAACGTGACTTTACGAATTATTATGTCTATCTACAAATTAGGCATGTGGTCAAGCGAACACTTAGTACTTCTAGTGGAGGTACGCCCTGGGGTGATCGAGGATATTTGGGCTTTTAACAAGAGGCAGTCCCGATCATTCTTACACAAGCTGCATTGCTAAATCTAACTGAATTAAATTGTATTTTAGTTTCAATATAGAAGGAAACCTGGGGTCAGTACAAACCGAAGAGTTTTACAGTGTGCTGCAAAACCAGCAAAACCCTGAAACCCAGCTCTATCAGACTATTCTACGATAAAGCTGTAAAAACTTTATAATAAACCTCAAATAATAAAATAAATATAAGTACTTG
>LUCW03001670.1:0-30000 GCA_001586965.3 Sphaeroforma sirkka
TATGTATGTTACAGTGTATCCAGCAGACACGGACGCTTTGTTGAGCGATGTTGCTACTTTGCTGGATGGTACCGATAATGCGTCTGCAGACTCTATCAAAACCGCAGGTGGACGAGTATTAAATAGTATCGTAGACATATATATTAGAGCCCCAGAGAACTCTTTGCAAAATAGTGAAAGCACTCACCAGGAAAGAAATCGATTCTTTAAAAGCAGTGGGGCGAACTGACCTTATCTGGATCATCACGGATGTCAACTATGGAGACTGGACTACGATGGATGCTGGCTTATGCTCTAGATATCGTAAAATACAGTAGAGCAAGATTTAGCGAAGCACGCCTAGAAGCTGCTATTAAGTTCGTGCGTTTGGAAGATAATGTATGTCCCACATCATGGGGTACAAAGTGTATAAGTGATTGACCTGACGAAGTCATAACATTATCTGCACTCACACGCCGTGAACCTGCAGAGGTCCTACATAAGGACTATCCAGTGTCGGTTGACGAAGATGACCACATAGGCAAGACTAGTTTCATGAAGGTAATACTTCTATTACCAACAATGATGAGAAGATTATAAAAGCGGTGGACTATGTAACGGAATGTCTAGTAATGGATGTTGTGGTTATGATGCAAACCATAATAGAGGACTACGGCGAAGACTCAACAGAGCGCTCACGGCGAGCAAAATTTAGTGAACCTCGGCAAGACGTTTATCAAACAACAATTAGATCATCACGTAATTAAAGAGGATATTTTTTAACACACGCGGACTACAGTATGCACTTGCACTTATGAACCCGGAAAAATGTACCTATAAAAAATGATTAGTGCAACGGATGCAATTTTTTTGCTCTGGGTAGTCTTCAAAATTAAGGAAAACGGTGAGGCGGAGCGCTTTTGGTGGTGCCGATGTCCAGCAAGATGCCTTGGACGTATTAGATGTGTGCCGCGATAAGTTGGAGATATACACGGGTCATCGCACCTTTCCAGAGTCAAAAGCAATACCACTATGATAGGATACTCGACGACATGCATGATCGTTGCCTACAGAAAAAAAGGCAGTACAGAACTCTTCACACTCATGGACTGGAAGATGAAATTCGACCCTATATCATCTAGAAAAACAACTCACGAGCACTATGGACAACGTGGTATGGGTTGGTAATGGGTTGGCATGGGTGTATGTCAATGTACTTTGAGCACAAAGAGTGGGAAGAAGTGGACGACAACGGAGAGATGATACAAAAGCATGGGGCCATATGTCATATTGTGTATGGTGACCAAATATCGGAAGGGGAGAATAAACAGGATTCTTCGTGTGTGTATTCGATGATAGAGGCATATCTTTACGCAATCAACGAACGTCTGCCACATTTTAAAACCGTTGTGCTTGCATCCGATAATGCCGGATGTTATAAAACTAAAGAGCTGTTGCTATTTTTAGGAATACTAAATCTCACATGCCCGATTGAGATTATATGGTACATCTATACTGAGACCCAAGATGGCAAGGGTCTCATAGATGCTCTTTCGCACGAGGCGGGGTCAAGTATCAAACTTCATGAAATCTTCGAAGCGCAACAGGATTAAAAAGATAGCAACGCCGAAAGAATTAGCGGCAGCATTGGCGTAGAAAGGAGGTGTTAACAATGCGTTCGTGCAATTTGTAACGGTCGATCGACAAGGACGATTGACCACATTTTCGGAAAGAAGTAAAAAAATAGTAGAGTCGGGCTCTAAATTCTTCACTCGGGCCAATGATGTTATCTTCGAGGGAGTGGAATGTCCAATGGAAGCAGATGATAAATTAGACCTTGACAAGATCCTTGACAGCGACATAGTACTGTATCTGCGTGCATTTGCCCATTCTGGTGTGGGGGCTGGTATGTTGTTCCGGATTAGTTTCAAAGACGAAACTTTTACTGTCGTCGATGAACCTGGAGATATGAGAGATGATGGGATTGGTGATGGTATCAGTGACGATATAGTGAACGAGAAGGTAGGAGGTGAATTTGCCAAAAGAAGGGCCCCATCCGCAGCGGTATACAGTGCTCCTTGAGCACTGTGACGATGAATTTACCGACAAAATTGAACATCTCTTTGAAGGATTTAAGGGACCGCTGCCACCAATGAAGCAGGCTACCCCGGTTTTACAGGAGTCTGGGCAGCCAGATTATGTAATGGATAATGGGGCGGTAGAAGAAGAATCAAATAAGTTAGATTCCGATCTAGAGCTAGAACTCGAAAGCGAAATCACTGCTGATCTACACGTTGAACAGGCTACAGAGCTTGAGGTCTAGGATGATGCTGTTGCTGCCGAGGAGCTAGTCGGCTATAGACCTGGGGATCCTGATAAGGGTGTAAAGCGATCGTCATATGTATGTGTAATCAAACAATCAAAGCTCGGGATTATCTTAGGTCCGCGCGACCATCTACGTGAGAAACGTGTATGCGGACGGACTTTACAAGGCGTGAGAAGAAAACGTATCGATACACTCGCCACTGCTGTACGATCAGCTAATAACCTCATCTCTTCTCATGCTGTAGCTGTGCGCAATGGGAGTCAGCAATTTCCTGAGATAAACCTTGCGGAGGACTTTCACCCCAAGAAACACGCACAGGATTGGGCAAGACGCAGGCCTCATGGCGAACATTATGAACAATCGTTTATAAATAAGTATGTAGACGATATAAGGGACATGTTTTGGAAGGGAGAGGCCGACTCCTTGCACTCGAAATGCAGCCGGGATCTATGCTTGCACAATTAAAGGTGATGTATCCTGGGCGATATTCACTTCCCAACGAGATAGATATAAGAACGCAAATATTTACTTTGATGCAGTCAAAGAAAGGTGCCGAGGCTAAGCGTAAGAAAGAGATAAAAGAAGCTAACAAGAAGGCCTTCGAAAGAGCTGAAGCTGCAGCCAGAGGTAAAGAGTACGTCCCCACCGCCACGAAGTCACGTACGAAAACTGATAAATTCCCTAAAGAATATTAAAAAAAACTTGCAGGATATAATCGACGAGGATATTGCGATCAAATGGCAAGACGCAATACCTCGGTTAAAAGCAACGTATGCTAAAGAGGATGGAAGTTTTCCTGAAGACTGGCCCACAGACGATAAAATCAAGAGCAAGATTACTTACTGTAGGACCAAGGCGAAAACGGCTAACCTTCGGTCCTTGTTATAGTATACATGTGCACCAACATCTACTGTAGGAGGACAGTAATAGGTTGAATAATGTTCTTATAAACTTATAATAACAGACCATTACGTTTTTTTGATTATTAATGTAGTTTGTTTAACTCGTTTGACACACTAAAAGCAGGATTTACGCTAAAACAACTCCATTTCCTCAAATGTACAATTGTGATTTAATGACCATTAAACGCATCATTTGACCAAACCTTCAATTGTACGGTATGTACCACCTTAAGGATCATCATAGACACTAATCATAAATTATTAATTTGTGTTTTAGAGCCTTAGAACACTCGATTAGTGCTATTATAAGTACCCTTTTCGAGTTATACACGTTCATACTGGCCTTACTTCACAGTACTATTAACAGGTGAAGTATTGGTGCTACGACTTAGGTTCAAAAACAAGAATTGATGAGAAATACCTGCTTAAGAGCCCGCACTGTGAACAAACGACCGGGCAAATGTCCGGCAAAACCGGAGATTAGCTAAACTACTGGACGTATTGAAAATCTGAGACCACGAGCGTGTTCAGTGTGGACAAATTAGCAACGGACAATACTTCAATTACATTATATCTGTAAGGATAGCGTGTTCTTATTTATATCGGGATAGCCACTGTAACACGATATAACACGATTTTCTATCCTGTATCAGTGTAATGCTGTTGGTCCTTATCTTTTGATCATAGGTGAATATTTTTTACATTTTTGAGCTGGGAAAAAAACTTTTGGAGTAATATTAGACAGTATTTTGAAAATTAGCTAATTATAATCGTATATAAATATAGAACGAGGCTATTTTTTTTTTATTGTTGAGAAACTTTAGAATTTGACACCTCTCGAGGCTCACCTCCTCCTCGACTTTTGATTCGTTTCTCGTCACCTTCTTGTAGGGAATGTAGGCTGTTGTGGTATTCACCTCCTCGCCCGTGGCAGCAAATTTGGGCCCACATAGTCTCCTTCACCTCGTAGTAGCACATCCTTTTTTTATTTTTCGGAGTTGTTCCAAAATTAAATTTGTCGCCACATCTTCTTCTTCTCCTCCTGAGTATATAAGTTTTGGCATTTGTTGAGGAATTGTAAAATATCTACAAATATATTTATAGTTTTTGAATAATTGCCACTTTCTCATCCTCATCTCGTCCTCGTGATAGCATATATTTTGGCTTTAGTTTTTTAGAAACTGTATTGTTCACCTCAGGCCAAAATTTGTATACACAAATATAGAAAAGATGAACAGGGAGAAAACAAATGGACAGAAAATAGAAAATGTAGCAGAAGAACAAAACATATAAAATGTGGCAGAAGAACAGGTAACCGTAGGTTCAATAGAATTACTACTATAAAGTACGTAAACATGTATAACACACCGTTTGTTGAATGAGATGAACGTGCAACGATGGGGGGAAACATGCTGCATTACAAAATGTAAAAAGAGGAGAGGTACAAAGTATAATCACTGCACAAACAGCGAAAATCGAGAAGTGCAGCTTTGCTTGATGCGGCCGGAATGGCAATCTGGTTTTGAAAGATCGCGTAAAAGTGGTTACCAAAATGTTGGTTTGCTGTGCCCACTTTGATCTAGCTGATATGCAGACTAATAAAAATATTAGCAAAGGCAAGCAAAGGCCCAAGCAGGGAGTATTACCCGTTTACTTTCAAGGTGAAGATATTTTGATCCCATCAGGTGGTCATGCAACTGTTACATCGAATAACGAAGGCTCACAAAATACTTTAGTTTTGAATTCGAATTCTGAAACATTTTCAGATCCGTCAGATTGTACTATAAACCATCTACCATCACAAACATCACAAGAAGGAATAGAGGAAGCAACGAGAAGAGTAGGAGAAGTGACAGGAGGAGTAGAAGAAGTGATGGTAGGAGTAGAGAATTGATGGAAGGAGTGGAGGAAGTGTTGGGAGGAGTAGGAGAAGTGGTGGGAGGAATCGGTAGTACAAACAAAGATGTGTACTCTGTGCCTGTAGAATCAGCGTTGACTGTAGTAAACAAAGAGGTACAAGGAGTAGACGTACTGACAGAGGTGTCAGAGGTGCCACGCGATGCAAACGGGCCGGTAGTAGAAGTAGTGGAGGTGTCACGCGGTATAGACGGTACGGTAGTGCATATAGTAGAAGAAGTAGGCGATTATGAATTTAATTTAAATTTAGATGAAATATACAATACATCACCGGAGTCCATACAAGCACATAAAGAATCACCCGTAACTAGGCAGAACAGATCAGAAACATACAAACACAAATATACAATGGAAAACGGTCTCGTTAAAGTACGTACCCAAAATCCATATTATTCAGATAGTCCTAGAATATCCGGAAGATATAGACGGCGATCCACTGAAAGTTCCGAGGGTCCACACGCTCTATTGAAAATACAGCATCATGAGAGAGCAAAAGAAAAATAATCCGCAAGGATATATCACGACTTTCAATACAAAAGAAAGATTTTGTAAATATGGCAGCATTTGGTGCAGTAACGGGGTAGCAGGAAAGAAATGGATATTCAGAGAAGTAGTAGACTATTTGTTATCAGAAGACAACGTCGCCGAGAGGGGAAATTCGTGATCGAGACAATGGCCGACCTAGTAATGTGGTGCAAGAAATTGTATGATTGCCAACCAGGATATTGCGTTTTATTAGATAGATATAACCGAGCGATTATTACTTGCACCATCATGGGGTAGTAACCTTGTGAGGCATCCAACGCCGGCCATCTGGAGTGTTGTTATAACAAAAAAGAGGGATTCAGCCAAGTATGTTTTCTCATACAGTGCCCCTGTGAACCAAGCACATTTAGCAACAGGTCGTATGAAATTTTTCACTCAACACGTGTGCTTGCACGAAAGACGTCTGTCAATTGCCAATACCGATGAATTGGACACAGTAATTCACTGGCAGTACAGCCAGTTGTACTCGTTGTAAACTACTACTCCTACTAATCTCGAAACAAAAAAGTGTCAAATGAATAAAGCTACTACTACCCACACCGTCTATTGGAATTATCAAATGAACAAAACTACTGCCCACACTACTTCGAAGTAACCGAAATAAATAACATTATTTCTACATCAAAAAGGAAAACTAGAGGGTTTACGAACAAATGACTTTGTGGTAGCATACAACACATGCTTACCACTACACCACGCAATAGTATTGGTAATAGAATGTTTTCAAGGATCTATAGTAATCTACTACTGACCTCCTGGCAACATAAAATACATTACATGCTTATCAATACACCTCACAGTAGTAGTAGCAGGAGCAGTTTTTAGGGTAAATATAACCCTATATTTTTAATGGTAGGCAAAAATACTACCCAGATTGCTATTTACTACTAAATACTACCAGTTTTGAATGAAATATACTACTACTATGTATATTCATTTATTGCTCTCTTTTTAAAGAAGCTTTGATATGTATATAGTATGTTATCAGAAATCACTGGGGTCACGACTACCGTATCGTTCATTCGATTCACTGCGTTCGCGATCTTTTAGTTCATCGCATAGATTGATTTCATCGTCAAACTTATGTGCTGCTTCATCTTCAGCCTTGCTAATCAGGGTAAACTCGCCAGTGTCTTGATTATAAAAGCCATGTTTCCAATTTTCAGGCACATGAACTAGGATTGGTTCAGTAGTATCAGTACTGCTAGTATCACGATTCTTACTGTTCGCAGCACTGTTTGTACAACGATTGCCACTACTAGCCTGACGCTTTCGTTTCCGAGTATTCGGCGTAGTATGCGTAGTAGACGTAGTAGGCGCACTTGGTATGACTACCTGTCTGTGATACTGCGCACTACTGCCAGTAGCAGCAATAGTAGCACAGTGCGGAGTAGTATGTGTATTCCGAGTTCTATCGCTTCTCCGAAGCATAACAGGTGGAGGCAATGGTGGTCCCGTTAGCCTTGCCTGTGTATGAGACTGCGCACTACCAGTAGTAGTAGCACTGTGCGGAGTAGTACGAGCACTACGAGTCCTACGACGTGTCGTTATCTCAGGGCTGTTATTATCTGCGTCAAGACTGCCTGTGTATGAGACTGCGCACTACCAGTAGTAGTAGCACTATGTGGAGTAGTACGAGCACCACGAGTCCTACGACGTGTCGATATCTCAGGGCTGTTATTATCTGTGTCAAGACTGCCTGTATATGAGACTGCGCACTACCAGTAATAGTAGCACTGTGCGGAGTAGTACGAGCACTACGAGTCCTACGACGTGTCGATATCTCAGGGCTGTTATTATCTGGTGCCAAGACTGCCCCGTGTAGGTTGACTAGTAGCAGCAGTAGTAGGGGCATCGGGTGATGATGTTGGTGATTGTGAGGGTGTCTCTTGGTTTAATATAGGACGCCCCACTATACCTCCGGCAACAACCGCGAAGCTCTCAACCGTATTATAGTGTATGGTATTAATTGGTGACAACAAACAATCGTTCGCATCCTGGTATGATTGCTCCTCGCACCGGGACATATAAAACCGCGGCGTTGCGGTTCGACCATTGTTCGTTCTTAACGACCGAATTGTACGGTCCTTTACGACTACCGTCTCCTCCCAACGATATGTGGAAGTCCTCTTTGCGGAAATGGATACAGCATACATGGGGATTTTCTACGCTCCTGAGATATGGCCCTATTCCATGAGTCTCTATGTGGCGCAGTTTAAACTGCACCAGTCTGTTTCTGAAGAACTCGCCATGCTTCATGTACACAGCGTCAGCTACAACAAAGCATTTACATACACTACAGGTGTCCGGCATATTGTATTTTAGGTTGGTTTTAAAAAAGCTGCAGTAATTTTATAAACAAATGTCAGAGTGGTTGGAATTGTCAAACATGTCCTATGTATATCTATACTGTAAATTATTATACAAAATAGTAGTAGTAGTACCAGGTGTAATAGAAGCGCTGGTTGTGGCGCTACTTTGACAAACAAACAACATCGTTGGATGTGGTAGGAGTAGTAGTATAATACATAGCTGGCCTTATACAGAAGGTGGTAGGAGTAGGGCTAGTTTGACAACACAACATCGTTGGGTGTGATAGGAGTAGTAGTATAATACATAGCTGGCCTTCTACAGAAGGTGGTAGGAGTAGCGCTAGTTTGACAACACAATATGGTTGGGTGTGGTAGGAGTAGTAGTATAATACGTAGCTGGCCTTCTACAGGTGGTAGGAGTAGCGTTAGTTTGACACCACAATGTCGTTATATGTCGTAGGAGTAGTAGTACAATATTTACATAGCTGGCCTTCTACAGAATCAAGTACTGAAAAATATATAATTGCAGATGTAGGATTGCTTGGAGTAACGCGAAATTGAATTGACGCCACAATATCATTATGTGCCGTAGGATTAGTTAGTTGGCCTGAGGATCATGTTGAGACTTGTGTGTATTAGTTTATATTTATATATACACATTTATATTTACTTAGTGCTGTAACCCTAAAAAAAAAAAACAAACCCTGAAGATTTGAGCCTCCTGATAAGAAAGTGTGCTACCATTCAGAAAAGATTTGCTACCATTCAGAAAAGATTTGCTACCATTCAGAAAAGATTTGCTACCATTCAGAAAAGATTTGCTACCATTCAGAAAAAAAATTGCTACCATTCAGAAAAAGTTTGCTACCTCAAGTAAAAAGTTTGCTACCTCAAGTAAAAAGTTTGCTACCTCAAGTAAAAAGGTTGCTACCTCAAGTAAAAAGTTTGCTATCTCAAGTAAAAAAAGTTTGCTACCCTCAAGTAAAAAAGGTTTCTACCCTGAATTTACAACACCATAATGTTGTAAACTATAAAGCTGACTACCTCAAAGTTGGTAGAAATATAAGTGCACGTAGGAAATCTAAATAAACGACAGGTTCTTTACTATTTTAATTTTTTTTTGAGCAAATTTAAATAATTGCCAACCGACAGTCCTCTCTCGTGTTATATTTATTGAAATATTTATTTATTTAGTAGTAAAAAGTAGTAGTAGTAAAAAGTAGTAAACACATTGCAGGGTAGTAGAAGTAGTACATTGCAGGGTAGTAGAAATAGTACATTGCAGGGTAGTAGAAGTAGTATTTACATTGCGCACTATGCACAGAAGGCGTGTTCATCTATCAACAATTCGAAGCGTAGTATCGCGCGTAACCTTGCTTGTCAGCCATTATATCATAGTAGCGTAATGTTTTTTTCATGATAGTTTGGGTTGAAGAACGATGAAGCTCATCATAGCAATCGTTGTAAGCATCGTTGGTCCACTTGTCGAGTAGATCGGCTCGAAAGTCCTTCGGAGTCGGTGAGTTTGGGAAGTTTAAGTTATGCCGCTTAAGATTTTGCAGTACTTGCGCGTCAGACATACTGTTTACCATGTACTGCAACCCAATTTCCAATTCCGCTTCTATATGTTGATTTGCCGATTCATTGGTCTCGGCTTCATTGAGTGAACTTTCAATGTGACAATTTCTAGTGTCAAAGGGATTCTCTTCGCCATCCCAATCGTAACATTTATCAAATATTCAGATGTATAGTTATGCTGACCATCTCCAACCTGATATTCATACTCTTCTACTTCGTCTATCTCGGCAGCATCGTCAACATTGGGCACTGGATTGCCAACATATGGTCTATCGGCTTCTACCCTCACAACATGTACTACTTCTGCATCGGTAAGTATATCTTGCTGACTCTGCCAGTACATGATTTTCTCTACAAACTTTTGTTTGTTGGTAATACGATCGTAACTAATTTTACGTTTGTCCGCCATTAGCTTGAGATCGATCTTTCTTCTTCTTCGTAATTCAGACTTGGTGTATTCCTTCTTGCCTTCTAGAAGAAATAAATAGCAAGGTGATAATTTAGTAGATGGAAAATGTATGCGAATATCTACATGAATGTATATATATATATATATACTACAACGGCTACTACTGCTACTACATCTGCTGGTACTACTTCTGCATCTAAACTATTATTAATATTGATACTATATATATATATATATTCAAAAGCGTAATTTCAATGGGACCTGTAACAGGTATAATAGAACAGAGAATGTAATCAAGAATTTACCTTCATGGGGCCCAGTATTGTCGGAGGACTGTGTCGCATCTGGTCTTTGTCCTATTATATTTGGTATAGGTCCCGGTGGGGACGACGTGTTTGTAGTAGTAGTAGTAGAACTCTGGGTAGCAGTAGATGCAGTAGTAGAACTCGGGGTAGCAGTAGAAGCAGTAGTAGAACTCGGGGTAGCCGTAGAAGCAGTAGTAGAACTCGGGGTAGCCGTAGAAGTAGTAGTAGAACTCGGGGTAGCCGTATAAGTAGGTTTAGGCAACATGCCTTTCAATTCGATCCCATTAACACGTAGAAGTTCTGTCAGCTCGGTCTTGTTCGCTAATGGTCCATAAAATATGTTTTCTGAGTCCAGTCTACGTTTTGAATCTCCTATCGTCAGCTTTTTATACTGATTCTGCAATTTGAGACTACCCCCAAAGAAGCCTTTGATTTTAGGACTGGTGACAATCATACGTTGATACCAATCGTATGTGATTACGTTTTGTATTAAAATCTGCAGTGCTGCTTCAGAACTAACACGCTTGCTAGTGTCGTCTACTCCCTGTACATAAAGTTGTACCAAAACTTTTCGTACCACGGCTGCAAATGTTGCTTTCGGGTTTTGAAGAGGTTTCCTGGCCCATCGAGGTTGGACTATATTCAGCATCGTTTCGGGCTGTAATGGCTTCGTTCCTGATGAGATCTCATGCAGTGTCGCTACCCCTTGTTGAAAACTATCCAGTGCGGAACTAATAGCATTAGCCTTTTCACTCACAATCTCTTTGTCTTTTACTACCGCTCCCCTTACTTGATACAGTCGGCTTCCACACTGCAGGTACTGGACTTTGATGGTGGTGTAATGTCATATTCCCTAAATCTATGCGCGGTTGAAGACCTTCTGGCAAAGCCAATTCTTCAATCAATTCTGCCGGCGACTGGTGTTGAACGAGGTAGGAAAAATATGATATGAGCGATACTTGTACTATTACTTGTACTTTTACTTCTAAAACTACTTGCGTTTTTACTTCTAAAACTACTTGAACTTTTGCTTCTACTACTACTTGTACTTTTTGCTTCTACTACTACTTGCACTTTACATACCCCGCTTTGTTCCGATAGTTGTACGTGTCGGAATCCATCCCATTCAATGTCATGAACGCGTGTCTTTCGCATAGCACTCTCCATCTGAGATTTGTAGCTGTGATGTTCCGACAGCGTGGTTCCAAAGTGTACAGCCGGTTGTTCCACAAGTTCCCCCCGGTATTGCTTTTTTTCCCTATACAGTACAGTTTCTTGTTCTATCTCATGTTCCGAGTTATAAACTTCAGACATACAGTCCTTAGCTTTACCGTTACAAAACCTTAAGGCCGAGGTAATATCGTCAGAGCTCGGATCTTCGTGACCGCAGATGGCATGAATAGGACGAGCACAGCCTTTACAGGTATGTTTTCCACCTTCGGGAACTACTAATGAATCACTAGGCTTTTCACATTTTGTACCTGCTGCACACGTCCTCTTATCGCCAGTGCTAGTAGTATCTCCAGTGATAGTATCTCCAGTATTTTGGACAATATACTTCACGATGGAATTGTCTCGCGGTCTAATACCCACAGAGCTACCAGTTGTTCCTTCTTGGTCACATAGTGCCCTGTAGATATCTGCAGGCGTACATATACTACCACCTTTGTTTGAATTTACATCGTGGCCTTCTACAAATCTTTGTAGCACGATATTCACATACGCGAAATGTGTGTCAAGCGCTGTTTTCCCCGCCTGTGCCTCTGTGAAAATCCATCGCGTTATCTTGAGCTTACCATCAGATGATTGCATCTGAGGTGTAGTGGTGTAATGTAGGGAGTTGGAAAATGCGGACGCATTGTCTGATTGCATCACTATACTGGTAATATTGGGCATCGTCTTCCGCACGTGGGAAAGCAGTGCTTCAATAGCGAGCACGACAGACGGTGCGTCTTGTCCTCCGTTGTCGTCCGGTATATAATCAAAAAACGACGTCTGTAAGCGCTTGGTCGGTTCTTCGTCCCCAGATTGTACCTTGTATTCACCCCGCACGAGCATAAACCCTAGAAGAGACATCCCTGATTTGCCAAAGTACTCACTTTGTCCTTCATTCTTTTTCATAGGAAGTACCTGCGAGAATGAATGGGATGGGTAGTATCAGAATTCACGACCGATAAGTTGTGGGAGTGGAAGTAGTAAAACAGGTGTGGGACTAGAAGTAGGATTGGAAGGTAAGTATATATACATACTTTTTGTTAGTGATCGGTTATTACAAGTAAAGTGTCAGGGTTGTCGGCTAGTCCATCTTTCAATTTATCAATCGACCGTTGTTGTATCTCGGCTCGGATATTGTGGCTCGCAAAAGTAATAAATTCGATCTTCAACTGCTTACAGGCTTCCAAAATACTCACAAATTCTTTAGGGTCGAAGTTTTTTTTCGAAGTTGTCCTTGAGTAATCCAGCGATTTTGCTTGTATAGTCGTAGTACAATTCGCAAGCTATGCAAGATTTTGTGTGTTGATGTCCCCGCCCTGTGCACTCTCCGAATAATTGATATGCCATGCAATGATGTATGCATTTTGTAGTAAGTACACGTCGAGTAACTATATCTCAACGTTCTCCTTCCTCAGGGAGGGGGACGTTGTTCATTTATTAGTAATTGTAAACAGTAATCCTAAAATGACTGACTCTTAAATGAGTCATCAGTCATGTTGTAGAAATACGGCCTCCGGTCAGTCTAAAATATCAAGATCAATTGAGATAATACATTGGTTTTTTTTTGTATTTTAAATAATTTAGTACAAGCTCTTTTTCCAATATTTCCAAAGTGTTCTAAATTCACTTTGATGGCTCCAATAGCCTGAGTATTTGGTATGACTCATCTACTTGGACCTATTTGAGACATTAGTAGATGTAGGATATTATAAACAAAATTTTATAATCTCCGAACTACTACTTATAGATTTTGGTCCTCCCGCCAATCTCCAAAATCCAATAAGTCTTTTTCTTTTTTTAACTTTTCTTCAGATGGAACTTTATATATATCAGCTAATGTATTAACGTGACTTACGTTATTATGTCTATCTACAAATTAGGCATGTGGTCATGAACACTTAGTACTTCTAGTGGAAATTATTCAATAAAGAACAGCTAGAGGTACGCCCTGTGTGATCGAGGATATTTAGGCTCTTAACAAGAGGCAGTCCCGATCATTCTTACACAAGCTACCACTGCTAAATCCTAACTGACTAAATTGTATTTTAGTTTAATATAGTTTGAAACCTAGTAATTTCCATCGAAGTTTACAATGTGTTGTAAAACCAGCAAAACCCTAAAACCCAGTTTATCAGACTATTCTGATAAACTGTAAAACTTGTAATAAACCTCAAATAATAAAATAAATATAAGTACTTGTATTCTGACTACAATTTGCTCTCTTCTTTCTGGTGGTTTGCTGCTATCCAATTCCAATCTCAGAATTTGGAGATCGTTCTTCAACTTCTTAATCTTCTCGATGATGTTATTCTCCTCACTATCGACTTACTACCACTTTGACCATTTGCGCCATCGGTAAAAATTCTACTACTACCACTTCGATCATTTGCGCCATCAGTAGAAGTTGTAGAAAAACGTCTCTTCCTTGAGTTTGTCGTATGTATCGGGTCCGTATGTAATAGACTCTGGGCACAAGAGCTGATCCCGCTATCTTATGGAATTAGCACTGATACTGGTCTTGTCGGTGTTTGTTCGATTAGGCTCTCATTTGTTGCAGATGTATTGATTGTCTGTCTTACTGGCGTAGGAGCTACATAATCCGTCCAACTTAGACTACTACTACTACTACCACAATTATTTGGTGGTATTTCAACGTGTACTCGTACTGGTGCAGGAGCTATAAAATCCGCCCAACTAAGACTGCTACTCCTACTACTAATACTATAAACTATTTAATGGTAATTTAACATGTACTCGTTTTGATCGTTGGTTGTGCTTTCGCGTATTGTTCTTTGTATTTATCTTCTGTGGTTTTGGAGTCTTAGCAAGTATCTCAGCGTTTTTTCGACTCTCCTTGTCCTTGTCCAGTGCCCGCTTCTCGTTCCTATTTATATCATCGCGCTTGGTTTCTACAATCTCCTTCGCCTCTTCCTGTTTTGTACAAGAAGCAAAAATACTGTCAACCACATCTTTTTGATTCCTACTACCGATCACCATGCTTCTAAAAATAGCCTAGTCACATCATCCTTCCTATGCTGCTTCGTCATTTTCACTGCCTTCTGATCAATCCCTTCACACACACGATGAGGGCTAGCATGGTTTATCGTGTGGCAAAAACAATCTTCGACTGCTTTGTACATTTGCATCAAAAGTTTCTTATGCGGTGTGTCTATGGCACCCTTTAAATGCGTTACTTTGCTAAATCTTGTAAGTGAAATATCAAGATTAGTCAGCATGTTCTTTACTCGCATATCTAAACATCGATTGTCATTTTTCGATAGTTCTACCGGCTTTTCGCGTACACGTATGCTAGTCCGAGTACGCTCTCCATCATCTTTTGCTCGTCCCCTAAACTTAAGTTTAGGCTCAGGGGTTTTTGCTTGTACTTCATCTACTCCGTTAACTACATCTACTTCGTCAACTACAACATCTACTTCGTCAACTATATCTACTTCGTCTATTGCAACATCAACTTTGTCCGGTGATAGCTGTCACACTTCATCTACTACCACTTCACGCGTAGGGTTGGCCTGCATTTCATCGTCAACTACTTTTGTTAGATCACTGGTCAGTTGTCGTGATTCATCAATAACTTCAACAATGTCTGCCAATGTAGGCGATGATAGGTAATCATCAGTCATTGTTTTCGATTTTATCCACTGTATATGTATACATTCGCTCATCTAAACAAGGTGTTCTTTTATAATCAAAACAAGAATGAGATGTAAGTTTTGTGTACACTATTTACTACTACTACTTCTGGATTTGACCTCTACTACTTTTGCAATATGGAATCTACTACTACTTCTGCAATATGAATTCTACTACAATATGAATTCTACTACTACTACTGCAATATGACTTCTACAGCTACTACAACTTCTGCAAATAACTATTATTTTTACAAGTATCATTTGACACCTGTCAACCATCGATTTGTTTTTGAAGAATATGCCAGAAATGTAAAAATAGAATAAATATTGATCAATGAAAATCAGTTAATGCAGTAGCTATCAAGCTCATTTATAACATTGTACTAATGAAAAGACTAGTTAAAATAATAATTATTCTAAAAATATCGCATATATTTTGTTATTCAATTAGATTGTGACAAAATTAAAAGTATTTATTTCTAAAAAGATATTTCTAGAATTTGTTTTTTCAACTACTATGAGCTAGCAATATTATTGGTTGTTAAATTTCCTTCTGATAGATATTAAATCGATATTTATTGGTCTAGATTTTGTTGAAAATCGCACAAATTATTCAAATTATTCATTTGTACCAAGTTCTGGTACAAATGTTTTGCCGGACCTTTTTGTTCAAAAAATAGGTCGGTATTTCGCAGTGCGGGCTCCTAATCCGTCTAGAGTGATAAATCAAGGCCTAGACTATTTCCGCATTATTAAAAACCTGCTGCCCCAAGAATTTGGGCCCTGTGCCTCGGTTGGTAGACGAATTTTTAGTTATTTTAAAACAAAATCTTTTTGCGTTTACATTTAAAGTTTATCGCATATAAGCAAAGCGTATTGAGCTTAGCCTCAGAGGGATCCTAAATGGAATTGTTTTTTTATATCAGTTTTTTAAATAAAATAAAATATAATGATTTTTCATATTTCTGTTTTTGAAAAAGAAAAAAATAGCAAATATAAAAATTATAGCAGTCAGGCTGACTCATCAGACATAGCCCACTAAATTATACGTCAGGCTATCTTTGGCTATCACTCGTTGGATCATAAGTTCATAACAGTAGATGCTTGCATTTCATGTGTATTTCTAAATCCTGAGTACTTCGGTGCCATGTACAATCGTCTATTTTAGCGCGTGTCTCATATATAGCGTTGCAGTGGAAGTTATGCGCGTACATTAAAAGGATCATAACTCAATGGCCACGAAGTTATCACAAGGGACTTACACGCCCCTCCACAATGTCCCAAATGATGATCGTGCTGGATCCTCGAGTACCGTCCGGCACTGTGAAGCAGGAGTGGTTTGGAGGGATGTTATTGCCTTCTGGATATTTGGACTGTGTAACAACTATCCTTATGTGATTATGTTGTCAGCCGCCACATATATCTTAGAGAAAGAGGAAGGCACCAGTAAGTATTAAGGGAGATACAGTATTGAATCCTTGCCGTAACTTTATATTCTTCTATACTCCAGTTTTTTTTTTTTGCACATATTCGAGTGACCCCTGCATTATTCAATCTGAGTGCATTCGGATACAAAGTCATTGATTCCTCACTTATAATACGCTTTGATATACATTGCCTCTACAAATGGTCAGTATACCTTAAAGATGACCATACGCAAGCTTAGTACGTGCCATATCAGAGCACAAAGCAAAATCTCCCTCCCTTTGGGTTGGATACCAATTACTTCATAAATATATATATATATATATATATATATTCGTGTGTGTATGTACGTACGTATGTATGTATGTATATATGCTTGTGTGTGGATGGATGTAGCTATGTCGGTATATATATATATATATATATATATATATATGTATATATATATAGATATATATACATAAATATATATATATATGTATTTGTATATATATATATATATATATATATATATATATATATATATATATATATATATTATATTTGTATTTGTATTTGTATTTTGCATTATATATATATATATATTTGTATATATATATTATATATATATATATATATATATATATATATATATATATATATATATATATATATATATATATATATATATAAGTGTATGTATAGTATATCTTGTGGTGGTTTCTCAACTATGGAATTCTGTACAATCCCTCAGTCGCAAATTGCACTCTAATACGAATCTCGTTTGGTCTGTTCATTGATTCAACCCCTATTCTACACGGCAGGCACCGGGGTTATTCTGTTGGCCGATATTCTTCCGACACTCACCATCAAGCTCAGTGCGCCTTTCTTCATGCATTTGCTGCCGTATTCCCTGGTTAGTGTAGTATACCAGCTGGCGCTTTGGGTTTGTGTATTTGAAATAAATCGCACTTCAAGTTCTATTGTAGATTCGAATCATGTTATATCTATTGATCTCAAATTTTCTGTTTTGTTTTATGATTTGAGTGGTCTTGTCGATTGGACCAACTATGTTTTCACGCCATGGTATAAGATTCTATTTTCTCTATTCAGCTGTGTATCAAAGTTAGATACAACATCTCTGATGTCTCAATTCTATCGCAGGCTACCAAGCAGTGCTCAACTCTAAAAATAAGAGGATCGTCCAGATGGCTCATTATTTTCGCTATCGGAGTGCTCTGCACTGACTCGCTTTGCCTATGAGGGTTCCATTGCAGTACATCATATACATTGTCATTGGCACAATGTACCAGTTCATCCTTTCGCTCCAAACCCACACATGCAGACACACAAATACACACAAATACACACACATATACACACACACACACGATCAAGCATCTCACTTTAGCGTTGAACATCGGCAAATATCAGAATTCCAGGTCGTGCACAGTGTAACATACAGTTGCCCTCTTAGACGATATATCTTTTTCGTCATTCGAACCGTAGCGTAGCACAGCATCATGCGTAAGACATCTTGTACATACACATCCTCGCACTTGTCCGAATCAATTCCGGTGTTATTTTGTCAAAACATTCTTCGCAAATATTACAGACATAACCTTCCATTCCCATATTCGCGCTATCGTGATTCTAATTTCGTGACAGTCCTTAACTCTGTTGTATTGTTTACTCCTCCGCTGGTCTCACGCAGAAAGTTGGTGTCGTCATTGCCACGTGCTACATGTCCTTCATTCTAGTGGCCTATTCGTCGCATCTGCTGCTGAGGTTTGTCCCGTGAATGTTCTCTTATCATTTCTCTTCCGGATAGAACTAGTATGTTTGCATATGTTAAAATCTTTATTTGCATTATACGTATGTGTATCTATGTAGGAGTTTGGGTGCGCGTGTATGTGCAAGTTCCTTTGCGAAGCTGAAACCATCACACATCTATACACAACTGCCCCATTTGTCAGTCGTATAAACAGTATATCGATAAATAGAGTCCCCGCTACCCATCCCGCCGCAGTTTGTGCAAGCACTCCTCCGACTACATAATCTATGTGTATTTCCCTCATGTGCGGGCATCAAAATTATGGATTTTGCATGTATCAGCCTTCTTGTAGTAACAGTCATGTCCAGAGAGAGGCGCGTAACATTGATATACGTCAAGTGCAGTATCGAACAGCCGATTTCCATTTCGAGTGTACTGTCGCTGGAGATTTGTAAAATTTGTCAGATTTTCCTCAAGACTAGTCATGAGTGGAATGGAACTGAGAATGCAATGTCTGTATACATGTAACTCTATATTCTTCATACATGGAATATGTAAACATGGAACGCACAAGTATATAGTGCACAGCAATGGCTACTAAGGTGAAATTAGTGGAGCACACTGAACTGAATTTATCCTTGGAATCCATATAGGCTCCTCTGTAATATATACAATTTACTTCCTACAGTGTGCTGGGAGTGTGCTTGGCCTCTTTCTCCTCGGGTTTTGGTGAAATCACGTACCTCTCTCTCACACATCACTATGACAAGGTAGGTAAGGTGTCATGGTTGCGCACGTCAAGCACTCCGAAGGTCGTATTTTATAGCGAAAGCACTACCATTTCCTGTAAGTTTAGAGCTTTAAACATATTACGATATCTGAATTCTTATATTGTATGGCTGTGCGACTGGTTTCTTTTTCGCTTAACGGGTAACAGTCGACAGTATCGGCGTGGTCGTCAGGTACGGGAATGGCCGGTGCGGCCGGATCTCTTTCTTACCTGGCGCTGACATTGGTGATGCAGCCCAGAGAAGCGCTGCTTGTCATGGTGATCGTGCCTCTGATTATGACGATAACGTATGCTTGTATGGTTTGTGGCCTTCTGTGTGATCATGTACGTATTGGTACCGTTGTCTCTCCATGTGATTTCGTTGTAATCGAAGTGTGTACGTATTACGCTCGGCGCTACATATAAATAACACGCTACTAAATTTATCTCATTGATGATATATATATATATATATATATATATATATATATATATATATATATATATATATATATATATATATATATATATATATATATATTATATAATATATATATATATATATATTATATTATATATATAGCATGTATAATATATTATGTTATATATATATATTAATAATATATATATATATACATATATATATATATATATATTATGTATATATGCGATATATATATATATGTATATATATTATATATATACATATGTATATATATATTATATTATATATATATATATAATATATTATATATATTATATATTATATATATATATATATATTATATATATATATTAATATATATATATATATAATATATATATATATACATACATATACATATGCACATATATAATATAATATATATATATATATATATATATATACATATGATGATGTGTATGTGTATATACCGATTATACATAGGAGAATGCGCACTGCACACTCCGTTGAAGAATCTGCATTCGCGTATACTAGTGTGTGTATGGCTGGAGATAGTTACCCTATGAATCTCAGAGCTGTGTACGGAAATACAATATATATATATATATATATATATATATATATATATAAAGGATATATACGGCTGCGTGCACATATGAGGGTTTCTAGTAGTACATATATCTGTAAGTATGATGACGGAGTTTCGCATACAATGCTCAGTGCGTACGGCGTAATATAGACAGAGCATTCCTTACTTGTTTTTAGTGGACATAACCCTCAATGAATTTTGGAACAACCCTAAATGAATTTTTGTATACCTTATCGCTGTAAGATAGACGTGTGCACACATGCTTGATACATACGACGACATACAATAGAACTACATAAAATAGAACCACCCCATATAACTATCTTATCGAAATCCATTAAATGTACTTGTAGATACCTCTATATGCTGAGACCACTGGAACATGGCGATTCAAAGGCGGCCCCCACTTTATCCGAGTCACAAACGGGATACGCGCGTAGTAGGCGCGGCGAAGTGGACGAGCAGAGTGATCAACATACCCTCATTGAGAACGACAGCACAGGTGAGCTCGTGTGTGTGTGCGCATTGACTGTCATGTGCCATGCCGTGCATTGTACAGTCAGAATGGTTGAAAAACAGTTATAAGCGCAAGGGACTCTCCGTGCGAGTGACCTGTACGTTTGTGTGTGTGCATTCGAAATCATGCACCATGCAGTAGGTTGTAGGTGACATAAATCAATCGCGAAGGTCAAGTACTAGTGAGTCTGCAATCGTGGGAAAAAAAGGCCTGACTTGGTGTCTTTATACGTTTGCGTTTGTTGTACATATACCCTATTAAACTTTGCGCGAGCGTGTAGGGAGAAGTGTGTAGAGAGAAATTAGAGTGCCTCTGTAGAATTCTTCTCTTTTCAAGTAGGTAGGGGTCATATTATACACAGCTAAATTTGCTTATCCATGTCTGTGTGATCCTTCGTATCGGCGTGTTTTTTATGTATCTGATTTTGCATGTATTCCGCTGGCTTCTGTGTATCGAGTATCATGCTTAGTCATGAAAGCACAAAACCTGGTGCATCTTTGAATAGCACGAGTTCGTCATCTATCGCTCGCTATATCGAGATGCGGCTTCCGATTATGGTCTAGCCTGTCTAGGGACGCGTGTGGTGCCATCTAATGAGCACAACTAATGGAGTCATTCCATTTAGTCAAGTAGCAGCAGCTCATAGAAAATTCGATTATCCCAAGGGTACTAAATACAGTCGGAGGGCTGTCAGGATTGCACAGTGGGGAAACAGGCAGTCAATACGATACAAGTTGATCGTGAATGGGCGTTACCACAGTACAAGGGCGACAGCTGCACTCATATACTATGGGTCCGAGTGCCTTGGTTAGCAGTGCGAATTGTGAGGTCAAGTGTATGGGTTGGTGGATGATTCCAGGGTCGGTGCTTGTGCTGGTATTGTTATAGCATGACGTTTGTTCTCACGGTACTTGCGTATGCACATACCATAGGTATCGGCCGTCGTACAGTGTGTGAGTGCTTATGACCAAATAACACCAAAAATCTGTAGGGGATGTGAAGTTGTTATGTGGGCTTCAGTAGTGTGTTCAATCTATATGTATGTTATACATACACACTTGTGATACTTCAATCGGGAAATGTATTTATTCGAAAATGAGCCTACACTCTGTCTAACGGTGCCCCCGATGAACTTAGTGGTAGCATACTGAGATGCATGTGTCTAAATACACTCGAGACCAGACGTATCAATATATTCCGATACACTTGCACGTATTTGTACAGACCTATAAGTACGAACATGCTCGTGCACATATGCTAAAACACACACATTTGCATATATATGTAAGCAGACTATTCACACTCTCACTGCCCTCTGTCCGGGTGTGAATATATATCGCAGATGTGCAAGGGGCTAGAGAAACACCCGCAATGACAATGAATGATCGCATTCGTCTGATAAAGGTATGAAACCTTTTAGCCGCTAGTAGCCTTAGTTTTCACTCAGTGCAAAGGTTTTGTATGAAATACCAGCCGCGTATACGGTTGAAGTTGTGCATGTGGGAGTTCAAAATTGTTTCGGATTCGAATAAATCTTCGGCGTTGTTCCCACAATTTGCTATGTTTTCGACTTTGTCTGCTTTTTTATTTACGCTTGTGTTCGCGTCGGGCTAACTCATTTTTTCCGTATTGTACAACTGCAATTTAACTTGTCCTTATACCTTTGTGTCTGTGTTTGTGTTCGTATAATTGTTGGTTTATGTGCGCTGCATCGCAACTTCGAGATTAGACCGCAAGCTGAGCGACAGTTGGTGTACTTGGCTATCCTTTAGTGATGACAAATAGTGTACGTATTCTACATATCCATTTTCTTTTGTTGTTCTGGTTACGTACTGAGCTATCAATCTTGACACCGTGCCGTTTTTTTGCTGTACTGCATGCCTATGTCGTGAAATACCATATAAGTGGGAAGTGTTGAATTCGTTATGTACAAATGACTGCTGTCTTGTTAGACAATACTGTTGGGGTCGCCTGACGCTATATGTTCTGGGAAATGCTTGTCTTTGGGATGTGTTTTGAGTTCGTGGTAGGCCTTGATGCATCTCGCAATAAAGTTTGTATCTTAGTGCAATCTCGATAATGTGTATGCATTTTCAATTGGGTGTCTACCATTGATCTTCGGTATGCAATCAGGTTTATATGTTGGTTCTAGATTAGTGTGCTCACGCAGGCTTCCTAACTATACGCGTCTAAATTAATAGCCATTCGTTCACCATACTCATTCGTATCACAGCCGCTTCTTAGATGGATGATCCCCCTATTCTTGGTCTACTACGCCGAGTATCTCATCAACCAGGGACTGGTATGTAATTGGAGTACGCAGGTTGAATGGTCGTGTACACATACAGCGTGCTAATATACATCTGCGCTGACAATGGGTAACCGTAACCATCATCATGTATCAATGTGATTTTTTTATCGATGCCAATGGTGAGTGTCCCCCGCTTCTAGTGTTCTGCGCCAACCTCCATAATTTATGTTTCTGAGGGAACCACTTAAAGAAGACTTAAGTCGATGCCAGCTTTTATATCCATGTGTATATATATGCATACAGGTATATAAATATTCTTATATACGTACTTAACTATCTGTAAATATTTACAAATTTAGTACACATATTTGCCAAATGTATGTCGATATATATATATATATACATATATCCATATCTCTGAGATTCGTCAGTGGCAGCGGTTATAAAATAGTATTCGTCGCGTGCTTCGGTCAAATTGTTAAATATTAACGCAACTACTGCTGCGCCGATTTTTCGTATCATTTATATACATATCTTGTAAGATATACTTCTGAATTCACTGGTCAATTGACTTCGATGTTGTTTCAGTTTGCTCCCACGGAAGTGTGTTTGGGTCGTCCTGTTATGATGTCATGAATTCTTTTAATATTCGCATCAAGTTGTGATTTGCTTTTCCCACTTCTTCGTTGATGTTCCTTTTTAGTACCTAATATTCATATATTCGTAGTTCGGGTTTTTAATACTTACGCCAATTCCACTTCGCTCGCAACACGGCGTTGTAGAACCGATTCTATCGATAAGCATTGACCAAAGTTTCTAGATGTACGTGCTCACATTCATCTCCACTTCAAGTATATCTCTTCTGTGTTTACATGTACATCTACAATAAAAATATATTCATATTTGAACTTAATGATTTCTATCCATATGGATATTTATGCTAAATTCGAATTTTTCAGAAATGTTCAATTCGCACATACTATCAGAATTTCTTGTATTACATTTATGATCCTTTGCTATTCTCATACTGATGTCGACACTCGCACCTCGAATCGCTTCTATATAGCTTGAGCACGTGTGGTGGAACGGCATGTCCTTAACAAAACAACATCAGTACGTACTCTTCCAGGCAATGTATCAAATGGGTATGTAGTATTCCATAGTTGCGCGACAACTTTGATGTGGACACAGGCGTACCCTATCCGAGTGTACTTGATGCCTGATTGTGTTTATGTTGTGCACAAAATTAATATTAGTGGTCGCTCTAAATTTCTTTGGATTGTCACTTTTAATAAATTCGGCTCACACACACAAGCTATCTCCTAATTCATGCCGTATAAATATTTATAGGTGTATTTATTTCACGATCGTCCGTGCCCTGGATTACAATTGAGGTAAGATCAATACTGAGTACATGTGACGTGCTCGACGTGTTCGTTGCATAGTATGCATGTCCTATCTTCTATTGGTTAGATATTAGTTTCTGACAATTGGTCGTTCTTTTTCACACATCACGATACAATTCAGTGCACACGCGTCCTATTGGGAGATATGGGTTAAGCAATATTTAAAATCTGACGTTAAGCGATTAGAGTGGCTGAGGCTTGTGTACACGGACAGTGTGGCGGTGTGGTACGCAAATTGATTGTGCCAAGTAAGTACGGGCTGTTGATTCGAGCCCTTCGTGGGGAGTGCTCATCCTATCGCTAGTGCTCATTCAAACACTCCTTACAGACAGAGTGAACTCGCTAGTATATTATGATTTCTGTCTACATTCCTTTATATTTTGTATACCCAAATCCATCAGTTACCGTTTTCTTGATATTCTACCCATCAATCCCATTACATGCATTGGACACAGCGAACCTGGATTCTGGCTGTGTTGCAGATCGTCAACTTCGGGCTGCTGCTGTTAGATAATATATACCATTTTGTACCCCACATCAGCTTGTACTGGTATGTTGTTGTTACTAATTTAAATCGACATACTGACTGTCGTTGTAAGTATGCATCTGGCCTGGATAGAAATCCCACCACATGTGCGAAACGATTCATGTGCGCCAATCTTTGCCGATACCTGAATTCATTCACTGTCCTCTATGGGTTTTCCAAATATAAAAACAAACCCCTAAAATACAGTATTCTCAATCTACATCTCTATTCCGGTCTGATCAGTCTCTGGATCTTCTATGAAGGACTCCTGGGCGGGTCTGCATACGTGAACTCGTTCTACAGCATTACCAACACCGTAGACCCGCTGTACCGCGAGTTTGCACTGGGCATCACTAGTGTTGCCGACACCTTCGGTATCACGTGCGCGGCGTTGTCGTCTATTGCACTGAACCACTGGTTAGGTCCACTGGCTGCGCCAAGGAGGCGGTAGCATAGTCAGTACATAGTGGGTGCTCTGGCAATTAGTGTGCGTGTTTACTCTCATGTTAACAGCAGTACATCACTTCTCATGCGTAAATATTCAAGTCGACCCATTCTATTTATTTGCGTGCACATACGGTCGGAAACTCGTGGAGTAGGGCCAGACTGTTGTGAAGTTCAAGTGGCGAGTCCTTCGAAGCTGCGGCGCTTTCGATGAGCACAGCACATACACAATCGCATATTTCATCTCAGCGCGTATTAACAAAGAAAACACTCCCCACACACTCCCGTGCACACACATACATAAATTATTTGGCATGCATGTCATGCCCAAGGTGTATAGTCAGACACGGCCCATCAAAGACGCAGCTGCATGTGGTTGTAGGATCACACGCGTCGCGATAGTAAGGACATTAAGCTCAATCGGACACCCGTGATTGTGTCTTCCTGATCAATGTGTAAACCCCCGAAACATGAATGAGTCACCTGCGCGAGGACAACTCAGAAAATATAGACTAGGAAGCGTCGAATATTCCGGAATGTGAGTCTACGTGTATGAGCATATCACTTACGTAGCCGTGTGGTGTGCATGCTATACCTTTAAATAATTTCCCAACGGATGAGAGATGCATGCTAGATACCAGTTCATGTTTGTACTCACTGGTGGGCGCATCTCCCTACAGTACAAAGTACTCGCAGTCTACTTGACAAGCCGACAGTTAGGTCACACGAAGATCGAGCTTGGCACTGGATTCTAACCCCACGCGCGTTGTACGTGCAGATGAGAGTTTTGCAAGCGTGTTCTTGGGGTGTAGGGCATGCCGTAGCACTTAGCTGGTTCATGACAAACTGTGGCATCCGTATCAGCCCACCGCAACCGTACCATCGGTCCTGCCACCATAACGGAGCCTCAACAACACACGCCGTCGCACACTTATGCAGTCTATATATGCCCGTGAGCATTGCTACCATTATGGCAGGGGGGATACTATTTGTATATAGTACTTGGCGACCGTGTGGTAACATTTGGACTAATTTGAGCTTAACTCGGATTTGCTTCACAGCTAATAAAACACTCCCAAATAAAACGACTACCAGTCGAAGATGGCATTTGTACTACAGACACACATAACAGTTATGTCTAAAACAAATCAAAGGCCGATGGGAAGGCGTACTTACAGGTCTCTCTCAGATGAACTCCCCAGTGAAAGCATAATATATATATATATATATATATATATATATATATATATATATATATATATATATATATATATATATATATATATATATATATATATATATATATATATATATCTATACATATATATATATATACATATAAATATATATCCATATGTATATCTATATATATACATATGTACATATATTATGCTGCAAATATATACACACACACATGTCAACATCATCACATTGCATATTATGTATACATGCATGCATGCAATATATATATGCTGCATACATACATTATGTAATGGCATATTGTTATTATACATGTACATTATATAATATTATAACAATATTATATTATTATACATATTACATATACATACATACATAATATTATTGTAACACATATGCATCTGTGCATACATTACATTACACATGTATGCATACATATAATATACACATACGTAATAATGTTTGTATACATACTGTATATTATATTATATTAATTATTATATAACAACATACAATATTATATATTATTATACATATTACATATTACATATACATGTATATGTAATATTGCACATGCATACATATTGGCAATAATGCATAATGTGCATATACACATTATATACGCATGCATCATCAAACAAATCATTACATATTATTAAACATACAGTATTATAATGCAATAATAATATTAATAATATATATATTAATAATTACATAATAATAATAATATGTATTATATTATGCATACATTATTGTATGCATGTGTTATATTGTCAACATTATGTACATACAGTACATTTATTACAATGCATTGGCTATGGCATATGCTGGCTATCATATTTAACAACATATATTGGCTTAATACACACATGCGCATATACATTATTACATATATTACCATATATATTACATATTAATATGTACATATTATTATAATTATTGTATTATTATTATTATATTATTATTATAATACATAATTGGCTGTAACCAATAATATGGTTACAACAATACATACAATGCATACCATATATTAACATACAATCACATGCATACACCATATGCACATAATATCCAATATTAATAGCCAGTTTAACATACATACACATTGGCCATTACATATTATAGCCATATGTATATTATTATTGTTATTTATGTATTATGTACATAATAACTGTACATGCATAGTACATACATGTTACACTGCCATACATGTAATATTAATATTGCTGGTTACCATGCTATCTGTACATGGCACATACATATACATGCCCATATATTAATATATTATATTATTATTGATACATTATATTATGTTGGTTATAATACATAATAATAATATGTACATATACAACAATAGCATATACATATAGATAGCATATGATGTATATATATATTGCCATACATGTTATATTTGTATGTAATATATAATACATATTATATACATGTACATACATATATGTATTATATATATGTAATATATATATATATATATATATATATATATATATATATATATATACATATATATATATACATACAGATATAGATATAGATATATATATATATATATATATATATATGTATATTTATAAATATTTTATATACACACACACACACACACATATATATATATATATATATATATATATATATATATATATATATATATATAAAAGTTGATGAAGCCTACGTTAGACTTTTACCTGTGAGTATCAAACAACTGCACTGCAAGTATCTCGATATGGGCGCCCAGACTGTGGGCAGAGGAGTCTACACACTTCCCATGACGTGGGCCAATACTACACTCATACGTGGAAATTCACTTCCTCACAAATAGTGTCTCAGAGTTAGAGTAAAGTAGATCACAAACACATGTAAATACATAGCCACTCCGTCAAATTAAGATTCACTGCGCGCCTGTCTAGCTCAATTTGCCTCCCGTCAGAATCTCCAACGAACATGCGCATCTCAAAAAATCAAAAATTTATTCAGTGCTAAACTACCCACGCGAGCTTCCCCACTTCTTTATTGTCAGCAACTACTAATCCATAGCCTCCTTAATTACCACCTAATCATGGAAGACATCATCAGCTGCTGACGACATACAGACAACTCAATCATGACTCCTATGTATGATATCTATTCAGACGCCTGAATCTCTTCGCCCCATTCTGCATCATACACGACTACGGGCATCGCAAAAAAAAAAAGCTATTGCATATAAAAGGCACGCACGCTGCACAGCAGCAGTCGTTCTGAATAAACAGTCCTGCCTAGAATATATACCAGATTCTCTTCGTTGCCCTCCAGAAAAGAAGATGCCGCTAGTAATACATCATCGCATGCCATACTCCTCGTCATGTCACTGCGGAATCAAACGCACCTCCAAAGCACAGTCATCAAACAAGTGCGCTCTCATAGCCCTGCAAAAATAGAATCCTGCGCACTACCGCTTTCATGATCTCGCGTTCCTCGCGATACAATTCAACGACCTCCCACTCCGTTCCGCATAGCTGTACAGGATGCAACTTACTTGTATACTCTAGCCCCTCGTTACAACACCTCGATGTGTCGATTAAACACACGAAAATAAATAAATAGATACGCACATACTATACAAGTAAATATATCAAACTCGTACTATATAAGCACACATTTACAGCGTGCTCGTTGGTCTATGCGCTATCATCTCTCGCCCTCTCTGCGCACAAAAACCTACTTCGTCTTAGTGGCTGTCTGTCGCTTAGTACGTAACATGCGTTGATCCTCTGTCATGGCTTTTCTCAGGTCCTCCGCATATTGATCAATAGTGAAGTGTTTGCTGACAGGTGCTGGGGCCTTATTTTTCTTGCGGCGCAATACGGCTTCGACATGCTCTGCTCGCTGCTTTCGAATATTCCTGTACATGATAATATAGTCAGTGAGATTGGTCCGCGCTGACGCTCATGTAAGTGCGTGTAGCAAAATCGGGTGTTCTGATTGATATGTAACGGCCAGCACTCATAAATCAAATCAGAATATATAATTCCGATTGTGTACAATCACCTGAAATATTCAAATATATATATATATATATATATATACATATATATATATATATACATATATATATATATATAAATATATATATATATATATATATATATATATATATATATATATATATATATATATATATATATACATATATATATATATATATATATATTATTATATGGCATATATATATATATATATATATATATAATATTATATATTATATATATGTTATTATATATATATATATGTATATATATATATTATATACACATATATATATATATATACATGTATATTATATATATGCCAATGTATGGCATATGTATTATATATATATATTATAATAATGTTATATTATATATATACATATATATGGTTAATAATATGCAACATTACATATGTATACATACATATATATATATATTACATAATATATTACATATGTATATATATATAACATATAAATATATATATATATATAATATTATATACAT
>LUCW03001670.1:35000-38860 GCA_001586965.3 Sphaeroforma sirkka
GTTAGTTTTGCTTTTCGCGCCAACACGTCTGTTCGTGCGCTTCTGATCTTTGGCACGGAAATCGGATACACCCAGAACCGACCACCCTAAACTACCTCTGGCCTTAGCATATGGCGCTTTGCTACTGTTTCCTCTCTTACTGGTAGCTACGCTGCTGTGCGGCGTCGTTCTCTGATGTGGCGAAGGACTTGAACCTGATGGCCCATAAGTTGTAGTACCTCCAGTTGAGGGCATCATTCCCATACAAGATTGCTGAGTTTGGGTGTGCATGCCCACACCTTGAGCTTGAGTGTGTACCTGTGCATGTGCTTGTGTTTGTGTGTGTATGGGTCGATTGTGTGAAAGGGAAGAGCGAGGCCTCTCTGGAGGTGTTTCACTCAGATGACCGAATGTTGGGGATGAAGTTGTTGTGGAACCTGCAGTGTGTGTGCGCTGAATGCTGCAGTTGCTACTCATACGCTGTTGCTTACTGTCAAGACTGTAAAGACCTGATGAGTCTACGGAATACCGGCGTTGCACACCGCCCGGGTGCAATTGCCGTCGTTGGATTTTGCTATTGATATTTTCATGTGTGTTTTCTGCTATAGACAGACGATACGGGTGTGGTGCAATACCTTGCATGCTCCCACTCCCCCTATTCGTCTGTATTGTCAGAGGTGAAGGTGATCTGGAAACGTGCATAGGAGGCTGTTGCTGTTGTGTATGACTATGCACGTTGACGTGTCCACTCTGCAACACATATGTACCTTGAGACTGTGAACGCGCCCACCTACCCCCTTGTTTAAGCTTCGCGCGCTCCTGACCACGCTGAACAGCGGATACCGATGTACGACGATTACGCTCGCCGTTGCGTCTCTGTGCGAATTTCTGGATGATACCTAGTTCATCTATGCTCTCACTCACATTCACATCCTCGTACAAACTCCGCCGTGCTTGCAGACGAGCATCGCCACTAAATCCACTATCATCATCCTCACTGAAGCTGCCCGCCTCTACCGACAGATTGAGTGCACCAAATCTCTCGTCCGTGTTCGTATTACTGATCGATAATCTGGTGGATGTATCTTGTGGAGACTTACTACACGCCACATTGTCCCTATTGTGCACGAGGTGTTCGCTTGCATTCGTGAACACGTGCGAGTGCTCCTTCTCTTGTAATGCTGCTTCAGCATGAAGAGGCTGTGACTTGATATTGTTCACACCGATCTCTCCATCTCCTTCAGAATCTCTTTCTATGTCTTGGTACAGTGGCGATGTTATGTGACTCTCAGTACCATCGGAAAAATCATCATGTACTGGCATTTCAGAGTCCATCGCTAAATCATTCAACGCGCTAGGTAAATTTTCACTCAAATTAACTAACACCTCTGTAACATCACTCGCATGTCCAGTCGGGGGTACATCTAGAGTAGAGCTTCTCATACGAGTGCCCGAGCCGAAGGATGGTAAGGATGCCGACCAAAGGGGTCTCTCACCTGTGTGGTTCTCTTCATTGTCGCCCAGTTTGCCTACACTGAACGGGTGGGGTGTGCGTGACCGTGCGTGCATGGCTGTCTTTGCGTCTGTCTGTGCTTGTGAGTTTGAAAACGTGGCTGTATCGTTTGTATAAGCAAGCGAGTCTTTATGTGAGCGTTGTTGTGAATCAAGTGTAAACTGGCATTCATCTCCTGAGCTGTTAGCGTCTCTGTCGTTCTCAGCGTCGTAGGGGCTCTCACTGGGCGACTGCGCGCGTGAGTTATCATTAGACAAGTGGACATTTGAGACAAAGTACAACAGTGCCTCTGCACCTCGGTGGTCAGCTTCCGTGCGTGAGTCTATTTGAGAGACCATATTCGCAGGTTAGCACATGCGTGTGCTCTCTGCGTGCCCCCTTTCGTTATTCTCTGTTATAGAGTTGTATTGGGTGCCTATAGGTCGTTACCTTGAAAGCTATAACTATACCTCAGTGTTGTGTGTTGTCAATCCTGTATTTTGTGTTCAATTGTGTACTGTGTAATTAGCCGTGTATTGAGTAGTCGTATGAATGGCATACTCTGTTTGCTTCTTGGTGAGCATGCAAATCTGATCCCTTGTCTCGTTTAGGATGAAGTAAAAGTATCACACACAAGAAGTGAGAGAAGAAAGAGAATTGGCAACAAAAAATATTCAAAAAATATACATATTCCTTTTACATTTTATATAAATGTATATATGTATATACTTTTTTTCAACGTAACCACAGGCCGCGGCGCCGCGCCCGCCAGTCACGTCACAGGCCCAAACTTCGCAGCCCAGGCCCCAGGTCCCACCGCCCACGGCCCAGGGGCCCAACCATTGTTACTGACACGCAGTGGCCACTGGCCACTGTAAACCACGCACTGGCATATTTTATTTTTTTAATTTAAAAAATGTTTCAAAATATATAAATATTTACCACCCATTCATACTATTGTTTTTTTTTAAATAAAATATTGTCATACTCAACAAGATTTTCAAGAGGAGAAACTCACAAGTCTCAACAAGTCTCATTTTAGAATAGAACCATATTTTACACACAAACGAAGAGTGTCGAAGACTCGTCCCCAAAGTCGACACTCGACAGTCAACAACTCGATACTTCCCTATTTATTTATTTTTATATATATAAATAGTATAAATTTAAAGCGTCCTTCGTGACCGAGGTGGTCTGTGAGACTGTGACTGTCACTGTACCTGAACGTTCTCTCTCGCGGACGATTTTTACAGATTTATGAGGAATACGATACGAAAGGCTTGTCGCAAATTTAGTAAATGACGCATGAATATTTATGAAATGATACGTCCGAATTCCGGAGTAAATTTCCTGCGAATACTCTTTATATTCTTCATTCTTCCAATGCCTATAATCACACTGTATTCTGAAACAAATCTACCACAGGGACAATGAGTAAATACCACCGTCTCTCGGAACCGATAAAACGGGAACAGGACATATCAAGTCAACATTCTCAAAATATTCAGGTCCACTCACCAGTGACCACTCCTATGGCAAGTTTGAAATGCTGGCACAGTCCAAAACTCCAAACTATAAACTCCAAAGATGAATAGCGTATCACAGTGACAGTATGATGAAACCAACCCCGATTCTTATTGCCCAACGTTTGATTTTTTTTTTTGAATTTTCCCGATTGATTTTGGAATTAAGAATACCAAATAATTGTATTTTTATCTAGTATCTACTATTTACCGCCTGCAAAAGCTCTAGAGAGAGGGATTCTCTGAGAATTCGATGGATAAAATAGTAATTTGCTGATTGCGTAATCTATGGCTATTCTTACCTAATTTAGATAATAGTTCCTATATGATTCAAAAACTATATTTGCGACAACTTTATTTTGAGTGTTATTTATACAAATATTGTACTCATCCTTTTTTTTAAAATCAAGAAGAGAATAAAGATTCAAGAAGGCAATCCATAATTATTTTAATTGTCTTATGTTTATCTATTGTTGTTTACAACAAATGTCAAACACGTTTAATCCTTTGTCTTAAAAAAAATGTCAACGTTTTAAAATAATAAAAATGATATGTATTGGAAGCTTTTTAGCTTTCTTAGAAAAAAATAATATAAAAGGGTAGGAGACTTGCTATGGCGGTGTGGCCTCACTGGCCTGAGTCCTGTGCCTGTGAGTGCTGTCTGCTCTTGTTTTGTATATTTCTTTTGCTCGAAAAACTAAATTGATAGTTTGTTTTCCCTGTTGCACAGCAGGCTCAGCAGCACAGACCGCAGGCCCGTACAAGGAATAATCCTATGATAGGGGTATGTAAATATTTATGTATTCATGTTTGGCTGGTTGTAGTGGTTGGTTTTGTTGCTTTTTTAAAACAATATCAGATGAATG
>LUCW03001671.1:0-28872 GCA_001586965.3 Sphaeroforma sirkka
AGAAAAAAATAGAATGCCATAAAAGCGTAAAAGTTAGCATCGGCCTCACTCCTTGGGCGGAGGATGGAGTATTATATCCGGATACGATTATCCAACATATAATGAAAGGATATTTGCAATTACGATATATATGGAGTAAGGTATGTAATATATATATAGCAATACCAGCCAATAGCCAACCAATGGCAACCAATATATATATATATCCTATATATATATGCACTTATGTAATGTCTAATAATGTATAATACATGTATGTGTTGTGGCTAGTATCATAATAATAACAACAACTATGTATTATTGTGATTGCGTGTGTGTGTGCGTACTCTCTGTATATGTATGCATATGTATGTATGTATGTATGTGTATATGTCTCTGTATAATAATAATATGCATGTAACATATATATATTAATAATAACCTATTACTGCACATATAACTATATATATAACCAATAATATGTATGTATATATGAATAGGCATATATGTATATATATATGTAATAATAACATATAAAATAATAATATGTATAATATCGCCAATGTTGTCAAACGTGTGTTTGTATGTTGCTATGCTGATGTGGGTGTTATTGAGGAAGTAGCAATAGCCAATGTGTGTACGTAACATGGCCCTTATACGTATGTAGCAATGATGATGATGATACAGTATTACATGTTGGTTGTGACATTGTTGGTGACATTACATGTTGATTGTTGATGATGACGTCTATAGTAGCATGTATGCATATATTATGTGATTTATAATAATGTGTAATAATAATAATATATATGCTTCTTGTATGTAGCCAACAACATATATAATAACAACTGCTCTGTATGCTCTTATTATTCGTATTGTGTACATAATAATTTATAAAAGTGTGTATGTATGTATATATACCATATTAATATGTTGTAACAATTATAATAGCATATGTAATATGTAATAATAATATATGTATAATATAATAATTATATATCTATATGTATGTAACAATATATACAGATATATAAAAATATCAATATATATTATATGGCAATAGCATATGTAATAATAATGTATATATGTATATATATATATATATACCTGTATACTTGCACGTATATATGTATATATGTATATATATATAGTGTGTTGATGATAAATATATATAAGTATATGTATAACCCTCATATATATGTGTGACATGTGTGTGTGTGAAAGTAGTGATGAAAATTATTGTTATTATTGACAATATTGGTATGTATATGTAATATGGGTTGTATGTAATGTATGTATATATGTGCGTTATTATTGAGGGTGCTTGATATTAGCATTATGCATACATAATAGCCATATACATGCGTGTGTGGATATATACATGTAATAATATAGATGTATATGTATATATGTGTATGATAATGATGATGATATTGACATTATTGTACATTATAGTGATGTATTGTGATGCATTATTGAGCGTGATGATACATGTGTGTGATGATGATGTGTGTGTGTGATAGTGTGTTGATGATGATGATGTGTGATGTGTATTGTGTTTTACAGTGTATAGTGATATGTATATGTGTTTGTGATGTAACCGTATGTAATATGTGTGTGTATTGATATTGACCGTATTATTTATAGTATGATGTGTATGTTGTATGTATAGCCGTGACATAGCTAAATGTATGCATATAATGTATATCAACATGTGTGTATATATGTAGTGCATGTATTTATATATTTATATATATTATATATATATATATATATTATATGTATGTATATACTATAATATGTGTATTTATATATTTATATATACACCTTACTATCCTGCTCACTACTTCTTACATGATCTATTTGTTAATGTGTATCTTATACGTGTGTGTATGTGGTGTATGTGTTTCTGTGTGCGTGATAATGTATTGTGTTAATGTCTGATTTGTGTGTTATTGTTTGTGTGTATATGGGTGTTTAGTGATATTGTGTAGTTGCGTATGTATATGTGCAGTATTGTGTGTGTGTGTTATTATCCTGTGCGTTAATATAATAATATATGGCTATATTGTATATATATTATGTATATATATATATTTTATATATGTGATATACCATGTATAATATTATATATGTATTATATATATGTGCATATATATGATACGTATGCATATTTGTTGTAATATGTCCAGTATTGTATATATATATCCCTGTGTACATATATATACCTTGTATATATATCTATATATATATATATATCTCTCTATATATTATATATAATATATATATATGTATATATAATGCACCTGCAGTAATATCATCATATAGGCGGTATACTCACATAGCGTATATATATTATATGTATGTATATGTACTGTAATAATCTATATGCAATAATGTAACTCTATATTAAATGTATGTATGTAAAAACAAAAAATAGCCAGCTAACATGTATTACAATAACCTGTAATGGGTAGTGTGTGGAGATGAATGTGTGTATATGTGATATAGCGTATTGCGTGTGTTGTATGTATGTCTTGAAAATAATAATACTTAATAATGATGATTATGGCAATGATGGATGACTGTATGTATTGGCAATAATATGTATATATATATATATACATAATATATATACCTAATATGTATGTAATCATGGGTTTTCTATAATGCGTACGTATGTACAGGATACATATGTGTATTTTAATGCTCAAGTGTGTGTGTGTGTAACTATGTGTATGTATTCCGCGCATGTGTGAGTTGATGTGTGTTTATGGCTTGTTGCTGATGTCGGTGTCTTGTTTATGTGCATTGACATCGGTGTTCTAAATCCCTGGCTCATTGCAGATTAGCGAGCTGAGGATTCATACAACCACACAAATATCATCTTATACATAACCACCTGCCTAGAAGCATCCAACTGTCACAACACCACATAATTATATACCGAAACCATTTGCTGCGTGAACACACAGAAATAGATCCGCCATACCTATCCTGTCGGTCCACAAAGTACCAGTCGCTTAAATTCGCACCCGACAACATCACCGTGTCGTCGAACAAATACACTTTCATATGTTGCAACCCAATGACTTCGTTAAACCGATCGGGGAGTCGTGTTAGTATGCCTCTGAAGTCCGGCGTTCTGTACATGCATACTTTCACGTCTCCTTTATTCTGTGAGCCCTCCCTCATATCTGGTTTACTAGATTTACTTACTAGAGGAACTAGCATAGTGCACGAACTCGGGTCACCACGTGAACCTCTCAGACCATCCAGCAATACCTCCACGCTAGCCCCGTTACTACTGGCTGTTTCGAGTGCTTGTACTATGGCCTTCTCCTGGGCACCTGTACCTAGGTATAAGGAAGCGATAACGACACGTTTTTCAGCGCCTGCAATGCCATCTGTGAGTCTCTGTGCGAACACAGAGGGCTCGTGCAGTATCTCGATGTCGGAAGCAGCGATGGGGAATGCCGGCCCATTCTTGAAAACATTATGAAATATATCTAAAGAACTTGGTGACTGTGCTGACGATGTATGGTTTCTTGATTGTCTGTGTGACTGATCAGTCAGATTTACTAAGGAACTATAGCTACGGCTTAGTGCTTGATGGAGTTGTAGGTCTTTGCCAGTTGTGAGAAATACTTGTGGCTGCGTGCTATTGTATAGAGATCTAAGAATTGCTAAATGTTTAGCTTTGTATTGATATGTCTGATCGCATATAAACAACGATCTACGACCTGATACACATCCAGCTTTGTGCCGATATGTAACAGAGAGAGCCCGAGGGCCACGCGCAGCCCACATCACAGTCGCGCACAGTACTCAATCATAGCAACAAACTGTTTCCGTCTGATACTTACAGTCGACTACAATCTACAGATGGTCAATAGAAAGTCAAGAACCAAATAAGAGTTCATCAATGCCACAGCAATACAGCATCACTTATATCATTGCGTTTTTTGGAATAACGTATATTAATCAATATTTTTACGTTTGTGTCTTAACGTATCTGATTTAGCAGCATCATATGAATTCTAGTGTGAAAAAGGGTTACGAAAAATCCTACCCTTGATACGTTTTACGCTTATGTATGTTGTGACGTGCGGAAACCAATACGTTCTACATTTACGTTATATCGTGTACTCAGGAGTCAGGACTACCATAACGTAAATATATACTGAGCTTTAAAAGCAGCATGTCATTGATGCTGATCATATTGATAAAAATATTCTATTTTTAGAAATCATGTGAACTTTGGGCAATCTTTTATTACAGTCCATGACTATGAGACTATGACTATGAGTCTATGACTCTCTGTGACTCGCTCTCTATGTGATTTTAGATTAAAATGTATATGCAGTTTTGATCGCATTCAAAATATCATTCTTCTTCATTTAAAATAGCATACACAAGATATGCTATGCCTACGTACCGTAGTAAGCCGGCGATCGGTGGCGCCTCTAAAGAGAACACTCGCAACTGTGCCGCACGCACAGGAAGCCTCGGGCGAAGGTATCTACCCAACTTTATTGACGCCAGTTTATTGTTATGTATATGATGTGCGGTTGTGATATACGTAGATACTAAACGAAGGTATGGAAATCTTCTTGTCTGTGCATTTGTGGAATGGTGGTCTTTTCCAACTCGATATAGCACCCGGATAACCGCTTGATTGGACAGCTGTATACTTGACAGATTTAAATAGTTGAAGTGTCATCTGGACTGGGCATATCCCTTGGCTACGCCACCTATGCTTGTATCTACTATATTATAGTCAGTCCATCATCACATGCTTTACCTTATACAAACTCGAGCAAAAGACTTCTATCATATTTCTTTTCATAATATGAACACATATATATATATATATATGTGTGTGTGTGTGTGTGTGTGTGTGTGTGTGCGTGTGTGCGTGTATGTGTGTGTGTTGTGTGTGTGCGTGTGTGTGTGTGTGTGTGTCTGTCTGTGTGTGTGTCTGTGTATATATATTTGTATATATATATATATTTATAGATATATATATATATGTATTGTGTGTGCGTGCGTGTGTGTGTGCGTATGTATTGTATGTATATACATGTGTGTGTGTGAGTATGTATGCGGATTATATGTATTCATATATATATATATATATTTATATATATTTATATATATATATTATATGTATATTAATATGATGCGTGCGTGATGTGCCTATATATTATATCATATATATATATACATATATCTTATCTATCACATCCATCCATCCATACATACAATACGTCCGTGTCCGTGATGATGTGTCCATGTGCGTATGTATAATATATACATACATTGATATACGTATTGTGCGTGCGTGCGTATATGTGTTCATGATGTATATGCATATATGTGATATATATATATGTTATTATGATATACATAAACGTGTGCGTGTGCGTGTGTATATGATATATATAATATAATATATATATATTATATATATATATATATTATTATATATTATGCATATCCAATAATAATATCCATATGCATATGTATTATTATACTGTGATGTGATGTCGTGATGCTTGGTCCGTGTGTGTAATGGCATTATATATATATATGCATATTATGTTATATTATATGCATTATAATATATTATATATAATATATATATATATAATATTATATATTATGCAATAATATTACATATAATGTGTATGTAACATATATAATATATGCATGCATACACATTATATATACATGCATATATTATGATATTATGATACGTGTGTGTATGTATATGTATTACATAATAATATATACCATATATTTACATACATTGACATATTATTTGCATATGTATATACGCATACGTATATATATATATATATATATATTATTGATATATATATATATATATAATATTATTATTATTATTATTATGTATGTTGATGTATGCTTGTCGGTAGTGTGTCGTATGTGATATATGCTTGTCGATTATTGATTGTGTGCATGTGCGTGCGCATGCCATGTGTCCTGTGCACGCGTTTATATATATACTTGTATGTCATATATATACGCACCTGTGTGTCCTGTGGTAAATGGATATATGTATATATATATGTGTGTATCTGTGTGTCTGTGTATGTTTATATATACTTGTGTGTCTGTCTTTCTGTCTGTCTGTTTGTGTGTATGTGCGTGTATATATGTATATGTATATACATATTATATATATATGTGTGTGTGTGTATCTGTGTGTGTGTGTATATATATATATATATATATATATAAGTTAATGTATGTATTTTGTATATGTTTTTACCTATGTATGTATATATGCATCTTTGAAATACGTATATATATATAGTTATCAGCGTTATCTTATATTGTTTTGTTCCTTGACGCTACTTTGGTGCTAGACTTTAGGGGACTGCTTCTTCAACGGTCTCTTCAGCTGGTATCAACTTATGGCTGGTCAATTAGTTGTCTATCTGAGGTATGGAAGTCGGTGCATTGTCGATGGTGTCGGAATACCATCTGATGGCACCAATATCCATTTCCCGTTGATTACTTCTGAAGTTGGATCTACGCCACTGTGCACATGTGCTATATGTTGTTTTGTAGTGCACTCTTAAAACAGTAAACATCTTAATTAATTCCAATATTTTGTTTGCCTTTGTTCTCTTTTGATGCGTTTCTGTCTGAGTCGAGTCTAATTCCTGCCTGGGGTATTTATTTTCAACAGGAAATTATAGCAACAACCTGTTTCACATACAACACAAGCGTGTTGCTTTTTTACACTGATCATATACGTACCGACACAGGGTGCGAAAAGTATAGGGCTACCGCCCACAGCGCATGGACTTTGCGAGGATGGCAGCGCTGGACTGGTTAAAGTATGTTGAGAACGCCAATCCGTATTGTTTTTATGTACCTCATATGTATACCAATTGCATATAAGATAGACACTATCAACGCTGCAGCAGGTTATCAAGCCAAGTTAATCATTGTAGTGTGACTGTCTGATCGAAGCTCAAAGCAACCTAACACTCGATTCTATAATGTTTGTGTAATTTGTACAGTACTTTTTGCAGAATTGCAATGAAGATCTAGCGAGGAAGTTAGACGATGGCACCACACATAAGCACATGAGGTGAGTTTTCTGTAGTATCAAATACTCATTCCATTTTCTAGTTCACTTTAGCATATACGCGAAAGTATAATCTCAACTGGACTATTTAAAATTAAGCACAATGTTGCTCTAAAGTAGTGAGAAATATTCTACCATTATTTTCTGTCGATTTAGATATGTAATTAATATATATATATATAGTATACGTGTGCGTGTGTGTGTGTTTGTTTGTTTGTTTGTTTGTATATATATATGTGTGTTTGTATGTATTGTATGTACATGTTTAATGTACATAATTATGTGTATGTATATGTATATGTATATACATGTGTGTGTGTGCGTGTGTGCGTATGTATATATGTATGTATGTATATGTATATATATATATATATATATATATATATATATATATATATATATATATATATATTATATATATGCACACATATACACAAACATACATACATACAGCATGATGTGCATGTGTGTGTGCGCGCGTGCGTGTGCGTGCATTCGTATTATATATATATATATATATATTTGTGTGTGCGTGTTTGTTTTTTTGTATAGGTGAGTGTGTGTATGTATGAATATGATTTCTATTTGCATCTATATTATTATATACATGCATATATATATATACACATGATGCGATGCGTGCGTGCATGTATGTATGCATGTGCATATATATATATATATATATGTGCGTATTGTGCGTGTTAAGTATTGCGTACGTGTTATTGTGTATTATGTATATATGCATATATGTATGTAATATGTATAATATGCATGTATGCAAGATATGTAAGATATATATATATATTGCACAGACAATTGTATATATATATGTTTGTCTGTTAGCCCGTGCATGTGTGTGTATTGTATGTTTATATACAAGTTATGGATACAGATATAGATGTATGTTTGCATATTTGTATGCATTGCATGTATGTATATTACATATATTACACACATCATCATATATATATATATATATACATCATCACATACTATATATATACATACATGCATATCTTTATGCATGCGTAATGCATGTATATATATAACATATTTATATATATGTATGTATATATATACATATGTGATGCATGATATTAGCATTATATGCATATTATATATATATATGTATATACATATTACATACATACATATATATATATATATATATATATATATATACACATATACATATACATACACATACGTTCATACACACACGTATCATAGATACTATGACACACATGTAATATTATATGTGTTGGTATGCATATATATATACATATATACACCGAACTCGAACTTTACTAATATATCTGCGAGATTCCAATGATTTGGTATTAAAAAACCGAACAGGGGGCATTCTGGAATACAAAGCCGCCTACCAATTGATACATATAACATAATATATACATACCATATGTATATATATGATGATGTGATGTGATATTGTGATGTGTGATATGTATATATATGTGTATGTATACATACATACATAGCATATGCATGATGATGTGTATGCATGTGTATGTATGTGTATGCATATGCATGCATATATATATATATATATATATATATATATATATATATTAACATGTATATATATATTATCATATTTGTATTTATATATATATATTATATTTATGTTTTTGTGTGTGTGTGTATATATATATGTGTGTGTGTGTATGTATGTATGTGTTGTGTGTGTGTATATATATATATATATATATATATATATATATATATATATATATATATATATATATATATATATATATATATATATATATATATATATATATATACCTGTATACAAATATATCTGCGAGATTACAATATTGGTGTTGTACCGAATAGAGGCATTCTGATATACAAAACCGATACCAATTGCGCTGGTTGCAAAACGTTCTTCTTTATTTTCCAAATTGATCTTTGTATGTTCACTTTGATTAAAACTCTCATCTCATCCTCACGCTTTATTATTTTTCGACCCCTCAAGTGACGTTGAAAAGATGGAGCGTCTGAAGTACGCCATGCGGTTGCGATTGGCCATGACAGAACCCTATGCGCATAAGTGGCCAGAGGTGTGTATGATGGCCTTTCTGTGGCTTGTGCTCCTATTGATTTTATGCGTATTGGTGATTCTTTTAATTGGATATATAATATATGTGAATATTAGATTATTCATTCTCCGCCTGTACTCCTTTGCAGGCACTCGTTGCAATGAAAATGTCTCCTCATTACATTCAAAGCCTGCTGGGAGCCCTACACACTGACATCAATGAAATTTCCTACTACGCTGGGAATGACGCGACCAATGTATGTACCCTCAATACATATTTGTGTAGACATAATGCACTTTATTTTGTTTAATCTATGCCAGTAGTCAACCCTTATCCCAGCTGTTATCATGGTAGGGGCACACTCTACCTAAAGTGAATTTTGTGTATTTTTATGTTTGCGGTCATCTGTATATATTTGGTTTTACGTTGTCTCGTCCTGGCACCAGTCCTACTCTACGTTACCCATGGATATTAAACCCCATTGATTCAAACGTTTTTATCGGGCTAATCTGTTTTACAACTATGCAGTTTGACTGGTACACGGGGCGAACGGCGCTCTCCACTGTGTACACCGCAACCGAGATGTTCATGACCCAGGACAGATCTCCTCACTTTGAAGCGACTTATCAATTTCTCGATCAGCGCCTGGATGATTTGTCGAAAGTTCAAAACACTACACAACAGGTATTCAGGCTTTCTATGCACGCTGCGTCGAGTGAGTTCGAATTCAAAATATATGAATAGAAGTTCGGATACACATACCTATCTGCGCTATTGCTTACTTAAAATAAGTCCTACTGATTTAAAGTCTATATAAAACATGTGACGTATGGACCACATAGTTAAGGCTCTGATACGTATAACTATGATTTCCTTCCTATCTGATTCGACAGGCACAGTAAATGCCGAATTGTCTTTCACGTACAGCATCAGTCGATGTTAATCTGGAGCTTTTGCACTTATTTATTTATATTCGAATCGGCGGGCACTTTTTTTTGCACGTGTGCTGCAGTACAGACATCTTGAAGAAGGGTATAACAACCTCAGTAGGAAAAGCATAACAACCTCAGTAGGAAAGGCAGAACAGCCTCAGTAGGAAAGTTTTTAGCACAGATTATTGGCATTTGCAATACCCATCAACACTTGGATTTTAATTTATGCACCACGATGGGATGTTAAGTCTTCCTATTTTGAACTACAGATTGAAGATACCTTAGGCCTATCGGCAGCAATGCTCAGCGCCGCTGTACAAACTGTAAGCAAGTTCGATCCCTGTGTGAGAGAGTACCGGTTGTGCATGATAGTGCTGTTTTCATTAATATTTTATCGCGAGTGTGTTGCAAATCCTTTCTGTACGCAGACTTGCTTATTGTTTAATCTTCGTCACATCAGGCTCAAAATATGGCCGGTTTCGGAAGCCGGCGATGATTGAGACGAGTTATATATCCAACCGGTGCAAAGTTATATATTCCACTCGCATGGTCGATGATATATATTTCACGGATAAATATTATATGCAGAATGTATTCGCATATTCAATGTGTGGGTGAGATTGTCGTTCTCGTATAAAATACCAACCCAACAGAACTCAGCCTGCAATCCAGAAAATGCACGAAAAGATGCCAACGCAAATTGCCTCCTCACTTTAGACTAAAGCATGGGAGAAGCGATTTTTTCGATATAATTATGTACACGCACGTGTTCAACACGTATCTAAATTTAATGGCTGTATTGACACTAATAAATACTGGATGGTTGTCGCCCAATATTAATTGGCGTGTATCCAGCGTGTCAGGCAATTGCCGAGACTTCTCAGGAAGTTTCCACTTATTTAAGCTCGCCAGCAGCAGCATCCACTCCCACTCGGAATGCGGGGTACTGTCAAGCAAATGTAATTGATTAAGAAGTTTTAGTTTTCTGATAGTACTAATGGTACATGTGCAAGAGACTAGATATTACAGGGCAGACTTTTCAATGAAATATGAGCTAGACGTGTTCTATTACGAAGGTGCTACGCATAGGCGCCCTAAACTGAGGGTTTGGTTAGTCTTAGAATCGCCATTATGCGGAAGAATACGCATTTGGGTACAAGATATACGATGTCATCGGCATTAGCATCCGCAAAGATAACTGCTACCCTTACCAAAACATTCTAAAAATCTTACGATAACATTTTTTTGCGAAGTTATGGTACAGTGTCCGGCCAAAGCATCGCCTGATATACAAACGGGACTGTATTGTTATACTAAATTGTTCAGTATTCATGCGTATATGCATCGCACACAGGCTTGAAGAAAATTTAAAGCTGTAACGTGACGTATCAGGATATTCGTATACTTACTACAACGTCTAAAACAACGCAATATAACCGCAAAGTTGATATGAAAGTACTCTTCGTCACGTATTATTGTGTTGCATATACGGACTTTCAAGAAAGCGTACACATATACACCACACATAGCAACATCTAAGCTTGATACGTGTGGCAAAAGACACATACCTTGTATAATTGCTTCGAGATGGCTTCGTATGTCATGAATGTGATTGCCTGTCCGGGAACAATACGCATCAGACGAGGAGAAAGTCCCTTGTAGAATGCGCGGACACCCTCTTCCCTGAACATGGTTGAGATGGCTCCGGTAACACCGTCGTATTTGGGCTTTTGTCCTTCGACAATTGTCTGCTTTTGCAGACGAGTCTTAATCACATCAAGAGGAGAGTTGCATAGTGGTCCCATAGCACCACTGAACCCACCGATCATAAGATGTTGCCATGGCTGTGATAGTATAGTACAATAGAGGATTTTTGTGAGACAAAAAATGCATACCGCCGATTGACCCCTCCAAAGAGATTAGGTAGGGGTAGGATACCGTACACAGTAATGCATATATGTAGTCGCTGTTGTGAAATTATACCTTTGTCGTTTTTTACAAACACACGCAACACCTGAATGTGTTTTTGGATGTGTCCATTTTTTATGAAAATTGAATTGTATTCCGCAATCAATTGAGAGTTTACTATCCAGTAGCAAACTGTATGCCGATAATTGGATTGCAGATCAATTGAACTACCGAAGACTGTAGTATAATACCGCATACAGAGACTGCCGAGAATTGCGTTTTTTGGAGTGTGCATTAGCTCGAAATTATCTTAACAATAAACAAATAACTGGAAATCGAAATATATTTACCTGCAATTCTTCGACACCTTGGTATGAGATCATACGCTTCTTGATCTCCTGATATGCAGTGAAATTGGCTGCCTGATTGGACGCTTGGCGCAATACTGTAGGTATAACACCCTTGTACAACGCACTAGGGCCCTCTTCCTTTACAATGCAGTATGCAGCGTGCCACATGCCCTTGTACTTCCGCCTGCCCCAGTCTGAGGGATCGGACATAGAGCTTGTCTGAGCCTGCAACCTAATCTTCACCACTTCTACGGGAGTGACTACCATTACAGCTTCTGTTACACCAGCAGCTAGTCCAGCCACGAATGTTGCGCTTGTGGATACCTTACCAGCCGCATCAGCCTGGATTTCCTTGTAAAATTCAAATGAGGAGAAACGAATGGACATCTTTGGAATAATACCACATACTACCGGTACGAGACCTTTGTATAACGATCTCACACCCTCGCGTGCAACGATACGAGACGCTGTTGCGAATGGACTGAGCGGTCGACCCACCGACTGTGACAGCTGCATGCGCGTCTTAATGGTGTCGAGCGGATGGCAAATAAGTGACTCTGTGGCCCCGGCGCCGCCGCCTGCCACCACGTGCATGAGGAACGATTTCTTCTCTCCTTTCTTAGCCATCGTGACGGATACTATCTCTATAATACAGTCAGGTGAAGTGCGTACTCGTTTTGGATGGATCGAGCTTATATTGAATGGGAATTCGATATTAACACAATACTGCGAGACGAGAGCTATCGGCCTGTCATCAATCTGTCACTTCTGAATGAGACTATGAGTCAATGAGTCTTTGGCGGTTTGCTTCAGCAGAGCCTCCAGAAGAGGCCAGAGGGTCACTCCCATACCCAGTCCCCACTCGCCCACTCTCCACCGCCTCCAAGAGAGAGTCCACGATATCACACTCGCGTGATGCGTCCTTTGCCGTCCAAAGCATATTTTAAAATATGAAATGATGTCAACTATCTTATTTTTAGCTGCTTTGACACTGCGTGTCTGTGACAACAACAAAACAAACTGGGCAAGGGCCATCATAGAATAGAGGGCTCACAGCGGCCTTTTGTCCTATTGACCTCAGGATCAGATTGTGTCTGCCACTCTGCTCTGCCTTCAGGCTTCCGGTCCCTGGAGTCCCTAGTTATATAACACTTTTCAGTCCTACAATTCTACACTAAGAGTCTGAGAGACTGAGACAAACAACACACTCCCTCTCTGTAAAAAAAAAATTAAGAAAAAAAATCCGGCTTTTATTTTTAGTTGTCGATATTGATTGGAGTGGGGGCTACTTTTGGTTTTTTTTCTCAATTTTGAGTTTGGTTTTAAACTTTGGAGTTTGGAGTTTGGACTCCTCACTCCAAGAGTGGAAAAGTGGACAGCTCACGAGTCACGACTCACATCTCCCATCTGCTGTGAGCTATCTGAGACTCTAAACTTCCACAGAATCCACACACAACAAGAAATAGTGATTTTTTATGAAATTCACCAATGAACATTCAGCAGCAAAATATTTTAGAATCTTTTTGCAAATCTTTTCACATTTCCAGACAAAGCAGAAGATTTACAAAAATCGATTTGAGAAATATTTACCAAATTTGGCTGATATATCATATTTTGGCACTGGTGCAGGAAATTGGCATCGAATTTTTTTTTACCAGTGCAGGGCTGGGGCCCGGAGACTGAAGCAGTGAAGCCTACTTTCCTTTCTTTTTTTTAAACAGCTTAGCCTCACAGGGGCAGAGTCTGAGAGTCAGCTGTGCCTGGCCGCAGGCCGAGTCACGATATTGACGACTTCGATAAATACAATTTTTTATCTATTTTTCACCGGTCAACACGATAAAACTCCCTAGTTACCCTATTAGTCCAAACAAAACAATTCTTTTTCCGGCACGTGGACAGCGTACTTTCTCATATATTCATTGGCTCTAATGACAACCAAATCCAGAACCGAACAAATGACCTTTTTGTTTTCTTCAGAGCTATTCTATTTGTTTAGAACATTTTTAATTATTTATTTATTTATTTTAAACACCAAGTTTATGATATCAGGAGGGTCCAATATTGCAGAAAAAACGTAGTTTTCCTTCTTTTTTAAAACTATAGTACTCCAACTCTGGAGTTTTAAGTATGTATGTACCCTACTAAAATACCCCCTCTCTGTTTCCAGTTTCTGTCAGTACTCAATAGTCACTAGTCAGTAAATATGTACTCAGTAGTCAGCAAATAGTCAACTCTAGTAGAGTCACCCATGGAACCGCCCTCGCTGACTCGCTCTCTATTATATTTATTTTAAATACTCGCACGTAGACGTTTGTGAACGCCAAATCCTCTTGTTTGTATTTTTGAAGTATTTATCGATGCATTTATGCATAGCCTGTCTCATTTAGAAGATTATAATTTATGTATGTATAGTATTTGATACACACCAGTTGGAATTTCGAAAAGAGCTTGTACGATCTCAATATGGCTATAAAGACTGACACGTAGCAGTCCATGTAGTATGCCTGAATCTCATCGATCATGACGGACCAAACAACACAAGACATCCGAACATTTAACCGAATGATATCATTTCGAGCAAATGAAGATCAGTTACAAAGTAAACAATATATATATATATATATATATATATATATATATATATATGTGTGTGTGTGTGTGTGTATTTATTTATTTATGTATGTAATATGTATGTATTTATGTATGTATGTATAAATGTATATTTATATATATATAAGTTTTTTGTTATTATTATTATTATTATTATTATTATTAATATATATATATATATATATATATATATATTATGTAATATATATATATAATTATATTATTATATTATCATATCATTATTGCTATAATTATTATTATTATGTATATATATATATATATTGTATGTTTGTATGTATATATATATATATACATGCATGTTTGTTTGTTTGTATGTGTATGTATGTATGCGTTTTTTTTTGTGTATGCATGTATGTATGCATGATATGAATATATATATGTGCGTGATGTGTGTGTGCGTGTGTGATTGTTGTGTTGTTGTTATATGCGTTATTATTATGCGTATATATGCATATATTATATATATATATATATATATATATATATATATATATATATATATATATATTATTATATATATATATATAGTATGTATTTATATATATGTGTGTGTGTGTTTATATATACATATAGATATATATTACATATGCATATGTATATATATATATATATATATACAGACACACACATATATATATATATATGTATACGTATATATATATATATATATATATAACCTGAAATCGAACCTTCAGAAACAACAAGGAATGCGTGGATGGCGTATTTTACTTTAGACTGTTTCTAAATTGAAGTGGTATGTAATTTTGATGGCTGGTGGTATAGCTTAGAGTGATATAAGAGTTCTGTGATGTTCAGCGGTTCAATATATGAACTATAGATATTTACATATATATCACTTACTAAGTATATGTGGTACTACAGTATAGTTGTGTTACTATGTCTTATTCATGCACAATTGTGTTATTTACACATAATTGTTCGTAGCCTCCTAAAAAATAACAATTGTTTTTTTAAAAATAGCATGCGAGTCGCGAGATTGTCACAATAAAAATTGATGACAGGGGTTATCTGGAGGCTGGAGCTTTAAGTGAATATTTATTTTTAGACTAATATTGTACCATTCAGTAATAAAGCTTGAACTTGTTCTATAATTAAAAATGTCAACTGAGAAATGAACTTGAAGTTGGTCTATTTTAGTACAGCCCAATCCATTGAGTGATGAGCTTGGAGTATCCCGGCATATTCAAAATATCGAAAGCACGAGTCGAACAGCAAATTCGCTCTGAAGGACACTACTAGACAAGTCGACAGTCTGTGACTGAAATGTACAGTTTTCAAAAACAAACAAAAAAATACCCTGCCAGCCTAGTACCGAACTTTGGGACCTTATCGGTCATCAATAATTGAACCGCTGTCAGTGTCGGCTAGCATGGGCCATACAGACCGGAACCTAGGACATGACTATGACCCGGTATATAACCTAAACCCCGGGTAGTTAGTCTCCCTTTGCTACGTAAAGTGGACCAATAACATAAGTGTATTTTATCTGACATAGAATACTTTATTACCTCAGTTCGCCTGTCTTACAATTACATTACTGTCCTAACCCACTTTACGAGGTAGTACACGGTGGTCACCCGCCCATCGCCCCACCTGGTACCAGTCCTGCCTCAGCTCAACAACATCAACTTCCAACTACCACCTGATCCTGAGTCCTCCACATTACTTAACAACAGTGATTCCTGTAAACTTCGATGGAAATTACTAGGTTTCAAACTATATTAAACTAAAATACAATTTAGTCAGTTAGGATTTAGCAGTGGTAGCTTGTGTAAGAATGATCGGGACTGCCTCTTGTTAAGAGCCTAAATATCCTCGATCACACAGGGCGTACCTCTAGCTGTTCTTTATTGAATAATTTTCACTAGAAGTACTAAGTGTTCATGACCACATGCCTAATTTGTAGATAGACATAATAGCGTAAGTCACGTTAATACATTAGCTGATATAAATAAAGTTCCATCTGAAGAAAAGTTTAAAAAAAAGAAAAATTTGCTAAGTTAACTGGGGTTGCATCATAATTGATTCCAATTAGACCCTGTTTTAATCAATCTTCGATTTGGGTTTTGACAACGTCTTTGTGTCTCCAACTCACGTAGTTATGTGAAGGACACTTTAACTTAGAGAAGTCGACGTTTGTTAAGTCAAGTCTAACGTACCCATTAGAGAACTTAAACATACACCAGTCAGTTATTGCAATCTTCCTGTTTTGTATAATTAAGTCCATAATTATATCGGTGAAGTGCGGAATCATATCCTTTGCTTCACCTTCCGGAGGTTTAGGTATCTTTAACATATTATCATCTGACTGATCTTTATTCGGGTCTAGCCCATTAGGCAGACCAGTGAGTGTTATACCTAAACTGAGAAGATCAGTCATACCTATAATTAAATCGTATTTCTGAGACATGTCAGTAACGATTAGGTGAGTCTTCACTTCTCTTCTATCTGACAGCATTATGTGTGCATAGTCAATGGCTTGTTCGCAAGTAGTAACTTTGCCATTTCCCAAGATTAAATCAGTTGTTTCGTTATGGACAGCCATATCTGTAGCGTAGGCTACTCGGCGTGAGATAGCAGAGACTTCAGCCCCTGGATCAAATAGTGCCATAACTTTTTCTCCATTTACGAAAACTGTTTGAAAGATACGTTCATCTCCTTTGGTATGGATTTTATTGAACATTTTCTCATAATCTTGCTCTAGTGCACACATGTGGTACTGTCAGTGCTTAGCTTGGACGTACGGTAAGTCCTTGCAATCCTCTTTGTGCCAACCGTTAGTACCCTTGCAAATAGCACACTCTTTCATATAGTGTCCAAAATCTGGCTTGCCTGGTGCACACTTAACAGGGTCGTGTCTACCATTCCACTTGCCATTACGTTTTGTGAGGTTGTAACCACACTTCTTGCAAGGCGCTCTCACCTTCTTTTCACCTTTCGGTTCGGTAGAAGTAGAGCCAGTACCCCCTCCAGTAGTAGTGCGAGGTTTCTTAGTACTACGCGCAGTGTTAGTCTCTACTGCGTTACGCTTATTGGGCTGGGTGTAGCTCGTGATACTAAGTACTCTAGTAGAGAGATTGGTATGCTTGTGAACTATCTTCTCAAAGACAGACCAAGGCATAGATCGCAAATCACCATAGGCGATGATGTCATCATTGACTTTCTTAAAGAGGTTAGCTCCCAGAGTCTCCATCATCTGACAAATTAATAAATATTCGCCAGTATAGGTACGACCACCCATCCGAGTATTTATATGTGTCATATGAGCTAGAGCACCCCGAATAGTGGTATCGTTTGCAAAGAACTTGCGAGACTCTAGAAGTTCACGGTCACGTACATCTTCAAAAAAGGTGTTAAGTATATTATCACGCAACTGGTGCCAGGGTAGGGCTTTCCAGTTGGGCTCATGGGCCTTCAAGATAGTTCGCCATTCACCTGACTCACAAAAATGAATAAAGGCATTCATCATCTGCTTATTCTTATGGCTGGCAGACTCCTTAAGTTGGTCGAAGGCCTTCAGTGTCTCCACTGTTCTCTCATTAGTAGAGAAATCGACCTCAGCCTGCGCGTTACCTAGCTGCTATATAAAGCTTGGTTTGAAGCGCTCACGAGGTTCACGCTCAGTGCTACGGGCTGCTAGTGCCAAGATGGAGTCTATCTCTTTTCTCTTGTTATCAATTAGATAGCGAATGTTATCCACTTTCTTATCGTCAAGGTCAGTAATCGTCTGTAGGTTGGGGCGGCTATTGGTGTCATCGCGACTTCCATTGGTCGTCGGGCCCTCGCGTTTGTTGCGACCCTAGAAACTACTGTCGTACGTTGCTGTGTATCCTGAATGTCAGGGCTCAACAGCTGTATACGCTCGTGTGTCTCCATCTGTTGCCATTTGGGATGCAACTGTAGAGTACGTTCATACGTACGGCCGTTGAGAGCTTCTTCTACCAGTTGTACAATGCAGTGGTTCACTAAATTCTGTTGGAAGTCGGCATCTGTCTGGCACCGTTCACGCAATCTGACGAGGATGTCATATTCGAGGGTGAGACCAAGGAAGTACCCGACCTGCGTGCGGACAGTAGTCAGACTTTTATTGGTGAACAGGTAGCCAGTGAAGGGCTGTTCCCTCGTTCGTCTCCAGATAGTCCAGGGGCCTTATTTCCCAGTAGTGACCCACCACGCCTCCCACCTAACAAGCGGAAGCGTCACCGGAACCGTACCAACAACAAGGAAACGGCACGGGAACAATCGTCAGCTCAGAAACTCCCGGAGCTGATGACACAACAGCAGTCTCTTTGAAAAAAATATGAACAGAGGTTACAGCGCATAAACGCCGGACGAACTACAATAGGGCCGGCCGCTAAGGAGAGTTCTTCTGACGCACACGAACGGGTACAGGCAGTACCAGAGGACGAAGACAACCCTACCTTCCGAATTCAAGGCTGTGAGCGTCCGTTTTATGGACTCGGGTACAAATCACCAGGGTCAGAGGACAGTTCAACCGAGGAGGATGATACTCTGTCTGCCAGTGAGAACACACCAACTTTTCAAGAGTTCGCACATGAACAAGTATTAGCCAGACAGAATCCTCAAGATAAGGAGGCGGTGAAGAATAGACAGGACCGATTAGGTACGAACCTGCGCCAACAACAGCAACATCAGTGGGGCGAGAACGAAGCGCCCAGTGAATATGTACAGACACCTAAACAACAAGAGAAGGAGACACCAGTGCCTCCGCCCACACCGGCCAGTATCGAGAAAAGCCGACAGGCGATACACGCACGGATACTACATTTAAGTGACGAGCTATGCCAAGCAATCGAGGAGAATAACACGGCTCGAGCTGAAGCTCTTCGGGGCGTGATTAAGACACTTCAAGCTACATTAGAGTCCCGACCGGTAGAGAAGCGTCCCGTACCTTCACCACGTACGTGGCCTGATTGGCCGTCGAACAGATGCTACCTACATGATATTATGGAACGGGACACAAGAGGGCTCTCCTCGAGGCGTTCAAGAACGCACAAATCGCAGGGCTGGACGAGAGTTGGAACCTTACATGGTTTCATAAGGTACTATCTTACTTCAAGGCGGAGAAGTCAATACTGGACTACATCCGCGACAACTTTGAACGGTTGAAGACATGCACACCTCAGCTCCAGATCGAACAGATCTGTTCGCACGAAACACAAGCCACTGTCGATCCCGCGTTTCGCAAGTTAGCCAAGGGCCAAAGTCGGAACATGCACACTCCTCTTATGGAACAAATGACACAGCTCATGGAGAACCACAGGAGGGCACGTGAACGGTGCCAGACAGATGCCGACTTCCAACAGAATTTAGTGAACCACTGCATTGTACAACTGGTAGAAGAAGCTCTCAACGGCCGTACGTATGAACGTACTCTACAGTTGCATCCCAAATGGCAACAGATGGAGACACACGAGCGTATACAGCTGTTGAGCCCTGACATTCAGGATGCACAGCAACGTACGACAGCACGTTTCCAGGGTCGCAACAAACGCGAGGGCCCGACGACCAATGGAAGTCGCGATGACATCAATAGCCGCCCCAACCTACAGACGAGTAGACGACAAACGCAGAATTGGACTCAACGGCCCCAACCTACGGTACCAACGACTTGTGCGGGGTGCCAGGCACAGGCGCCACCAGGTGGTAGGCACATCCCACGGTGTCATCATTTCAGGGCGTCGCAATCGGTGAGCGCGGAGGGTCGGGCAAGACTACACGACAACAACCGTCCTTTGAGGGACGTACAATCGGTACACAGACCGTCCACAACATCAACCGCAGGACAGGGGCAGAATACATCCCAGACTAGAGACGTAGTCACAATACGTCCGACGCCTCAAGTACAGGTGAATGCGATTACACAGGACGAAGACTTGGCTCCACCATCGGAAGCTACAGAGATTCATATCAACACGATTCTTTACGAAGACTTCGAGCACATGACGTCAACACCAAACCACACCTATGAGACGTGGGAGTCGGTAGCCGATCATGCATGAGAGGTAAGGGTGTCTGACTCGGATAGGAGCTTCATATTTGTTACCACGATTGGAGCAGTGATGGCAATACAAGACCCATTGCTGACGTCAGACAACCGAGTCTATATTCAAGTACAAATCAACGGACGAACGTTCAAAGCCTTGATAGACACGGGAGCAAATAGAGGTTGTATCTCACAGACATCCGCAGACCTCCTTGGGCGACCAATAACTCCGGCACCACCTGGGTCATTTATATATTTAGCTGACAAGGCAGTGCGAACTCCTCGACTGGGGACGACGGAAGTGGTACCTATAAGGTACGGCACCATAATTATCGACGGTTCATTAGAATTGATGAACTTGCCGACGGGTATAGATGTCGTAGTGGGGCAAGATATGTTGAAAGGCTTGGGCCTATACATAGGCGGTATCCAATCGCCACTTGCACCAATAGACCCCACAGAACTAGATAAGCTCCTCGAACCCATACCACGCCGACAAGCACCTAACACGACGGAACCCGTCGATGTACGCGAACGGTTGGCACAGGATTTGGAAGCCAATGCGAAAATTGCCGACAACGCGCGCTGTCGTCTGGAAGGGAGTGAGGTAACCATCCCAGTAACCCATGAACAAGCGTTGCAGATGCGGAGATCGACTTATCGACGGTTCATTAGAATTGATGAACTTGCCGACGGGTATAGATGTCGTAGTGGGGGCAAGATATGTTGAAAGGCTTGGGCCTATACATAGGCGGTATCCAATCGCCACTTGCACCAATAGACCCCACAGAACTAGATAAGCTCCTCGAACCCATACCACGCCGACAAGCACCTAACACGACGGAACCCGTCGATGTACGCGAACGGTTGGCACAGGATTTGGAAGCCAATGCGAAAATTGCCGACAACGCGCGCTGTCGTCTGGAAGGGAGTGAGGTAACCATCCCAGTAACCCATGAACAAGCGTTGCAGATGCGGAGATCGACGCGTAACTTTGTATCCGATCGATGGCTCCTCTATGTGGATGAACAAGTAAAGAAGTGGTTGACGGATTTGGTGATTGCGAAACGAACGACACCAACGACTGTTAATCTTCATCTCCTTGCGGTACCGACATTTGATGCGGAAGGCAACGTCAAGAAGGAGTTGATAGGTGATCGTTGGGAGGAGAGACATGCACAGGCGTGGCAGGCAATGAAGGACGCAGTGGTGAATGCTGTGGCGTTACACTTTCCGGTCGACGGCATTCCTTTGAACTTGGGAACCGACGCTAGCGATTTCGGTTTAGGGGGAGCACTATTCCAATGAGTCGACGGTAAGAAACGTTACTTAATGTTCTTTATTAAGACTCTGAACCATGCGCAACAGAACTACGCCACACCTATGAAGGAGTTACTGGCATTGGTATATGGACTGACACATTTCAGGGAATACTTGGATGGGCAACGGTTTGCGGTCTTCACGGACCACAAGGCCCTTGTGTATATGAACACACAGGTCAAGCTTAATCCGATGCTTCAGAGATGGCATCATATCATCGCGCCATTCAACTTTACCATATCGCATATACCAGGAGAGACAAATGTGCTCCCGGACATGTTGAGTAGAGTACACGAGGGACAGCGGAGCAGGACGAACTCGAAATAATGTATACAGACGGCTGGCAGTTATTCCCTAGTTACTTTGAACAAGCGCAACAACACTTTGGACCGAATGACATAGATGTATTTGCGGACCCAACCAACGCTCAGCTTCCTCGGTTCTGGACGAAGATGATGGGGAAGGAGCGTTTGCCCACGACTGGTCGATAGTCGATGGATGGATGAACCCGCCTTTGGGAACAGATACACAGGATTGAACAAGCGCAACAACACTTTGGACCGAATGACATAGATGTATTTGCGGACCCAACCAACGCTCAGCTTCCTCGGTTCTGGACGAAGGATGATGGGGAAGGAGCGTTTGCCCACGACTGGTCGATAGTCGATGGATGGATGAACCCGCCTTGGGAACAGATACACAGGATGTTACGCAAGATACGAGCCGACGGCGCACGGGCCACAAGTATGTCTACCATGGGTACCAAGAGCACCATGGTTCGACCTGTTCAAGCAGTTATTGCAGACAGAACCGGTGCTGGTACCACGGACACCACACACGTTCCTCAAGTACGCAAAGTACGCATGTGGGAAGACACCATGGGGTCATGCCGTAGTAGCACGGGTGGGTCCTCCCAATGGATTCAAACTGAACCCGCTGTTTTCACAGCGACTTGGTTATGCAGAACCAAAGCATACAAAATATGTCATGTGCTTAGACACCGCGCGAGAAATCCAAGTGGCACTGGCAGATGCAGAGGGTCAACCGGCGTTTGCACAAGCGAGTCCGACGGAGAAACAGCGTCGTACGCAACTCACGCAAGCGCAACACGAACAAGGACATCATGGGGCGGCGGACACAGTCCAACAACTTCGTCAGAACGGTTACGTTTGGCCAGGGGCACTTGAGTTAGCCACGGAGGTTAAGCGGCAATGTGGCACATGTTTGGGACAGGACACACTTCGTAAAGGTTTCCACCCGATGATTAGCATCGATGCACGCTACCCGTGGGACCATATTCAAGTGGACTACATTCCGATGCCACTGGAGTCCAGACGCAAGAACAATTATATTCTTCACGTCTTAGACATCGCCACAGGCTATTCTATCCTTCGAGCCACACCGGACAAGACAAAGGAAACCACGACACAGACACTCATAGAGATTTTTTTTGGCGAACATGGCTTCCCCGTAAAAAATCCAAACAGACATGGGGAAGGAGTTCACCAACAAGATAGTGGAGCTTCTGGTCCAGGAAGTGGGGATGCTACATAAGGTGTCTCCACAATATCGACCCCAAGTGCTGGGCGCGTGTAGAAATACGGCCTCCGGTCAGTCTAAAATATCAAGATCAATTGAGATAATACATTGGTTTTATTTGTATTTTAAATAATTTAGTACAAGCTCTTTTTTCCAATATTTCCAAAGTGTTCTAAATTCACTTTGATGGCTCCAATAGCCTGAGTATTTGGTATGACTCATCTACTTGGACCTATTTGAGACATTAGGATGATGTAGGATATTATAAACTAAATTTTATAATCTCCGAACTACTACTTATAGATTTTGGTCCTCCCGCCAATCTCCAAAATCCAATAAGTCTTTTTTTTTTTTTTAACTTTTCTTCAGATGGAACTTTTATTTATATCAGCTAATGTATTAACGTGACTTACGTTATTATGTCTATTTACAAATTAGGCAAGTGGTCATGAACACTTAGTACTTCTAGTGAAAATTATTCAATAAAGAACAGCTAGAGGTACGCCCTGTGTGATCGAGGATATTTAGGCTCTTAACAAGAGGCAGTCCCGATCATTCTTACACAAGCTACCACTGCTAAATCCTAACTGACTAAATTGTATTTTAGTTTAATATAGTTTGAAACCTAGTAATTTCCATCGAAGTTTACATATTTTTCAGTTAATTAGTAGTTACAGTAGTGTACTGCTTCTAGACTGTCTGACATCGATTTACTATCCAGCAAATACTATGGCTAAGGGTACTTCTAAAGGCAAGGGAGCCGCTAGCTCTAAGCCTGCTAAGCCTGCCGAGGTTCCTGAGGTCCCTGTGGAAACACCTACAGCCTGTCTGGAGTTGAGCCTGCCGAGGATACTGTTGGGGAAGCCAATTCTGAGGTTGGTACAGAGGATTATTCTGAGGATGACTCGTCGGATCCTAAAGCCTTGGAAGAAGAGGTATCTACTACTACGCGGAAAGGCTCGCCAGCGTCCGTGTATCACCTAGGAGTGAAGCTCAGGACCCCAGCTTGCCCCCCTGACCACGTGCCGTCAAATATTGGGGATAAACGTCGAAAGGCTGGAAAATTCGTGGATACGAATGTCGGGGGGCATTATAACTCCACATCTAAAGGACACTCCAGCACAAATCCGGAGTAAAAAAGGAAGTATTGGACCTGTCCGAAAATTTCGGTTTCGCCATCGATGGAGAAGCCATTCCATTCAGCTCAAATCTTGGGGCCGAAGCTGAGGACGCCATAACTCGACAACGAGTGGTTGGATCCTCTCAATCTCGACGCCAATTGAACCGCACTGAAGCGCTCTTGAAGGAGCTAGCGGCAGCAGCAGTTGTGGACCCCTCTATCGTGTCCCACTTGACTGATATTCTTCCTATACCGAAGAAGAAGAAAAAAATTCGGGCCGGGTTTCGAACCCGAGACCTACTGGTTTACCAGCCTGTATGTTTACCACTAAGCCAGTTACCACTGGCGAGAGAGATAATATTTCAAAATTCAATCTCTATAGCTCTGATGCTACCATCGACCATCCTCTTGACAAACCTAACCCTGTCAGAGGATATGATCGTATGGAACTCGATGAGGCTTACCATCCTCGTAATATCGACCCTCATTTGCCAACTAACCCTGGTAATCACGATTTTGGCAATCGCTACACCAGTACCTCGTTAGAGAGTTCCCACTCTAATCCTGAGGATGAGGAAGTGAGAACCAGACATACTCGTCTCAGGCTATTACGCTCTGGTATGCAAGTCCTTGAGGACCGTCTATTGAATGACTCTGACCTTGACGATAGGAAAGCGGATAACATTCGCTATCTAATCGATAACAAGAGAAAGGAAATAGACACCATCTTGGCACTAGCAGCCCGTAGCACTGAGCATGAGCCTCGTGAACACTTAGAACCAAGCTTTATAAAGCAGCTAGGTAACGCGCAGGCTGAGGTCGATTTCTCTACTAATGAGAGTACAGTGGAGACACTGAAGGCCTTCGACCAACTTAAGGAGTCTGCCAGCCTTAGGGATAAGCAGATGATGAATGCCTTTATTCATTTCTGTGAGCCAGGTGAATGGCGAACTATCTTGAAGCTCATGAGCCCAACTGGAAAGCCCTACCCTGGCACCAGTTGCGTGATAATATACTTAACACCTTTTTTTGAAGATGCACGTGACCGTGAACTTCTAGAGTCTCGCAAGTTCTTTGCGAACGATACCACTATTCGAGGTGCGCTAGCTCATATGACACATATGAATACTCGGATGGGTGGTCGTACCTATGCTGGCGAATATTTATTAATTTGTCAGATGATGGAGACTCTGGGAGCTAACCTCTTTAAGAAAGTCAATGATGACATCATCGCCTATGGTGATTTGCGATCTATGCCTTGGTCTGTCTATGAGAAGATAGTACACAAGCATACCAATTCCTCTACTAGAGTACTTAGTACCACGAGCTACACCCAGCCCACTAAGCGAAACGCAGTAGAGACTAATACTGCGCGTAGTACTAAGAAACCTCGCACTACTACTGGAGGGGGGTACTGGCTCTACTTCTACCGAACCGAAAGGTGATAAGAAGGTGAGAGCGCCTTGCAAGAAGTGTGGTTACAACCTCACAAAACGTAATGGCAAGTGGAATGGTAGACACGACCCTGTTATGTGCACCAGGCAAGCCAGATTTTGGACACTATATGAAAGAGTGTGCTACTTGCAAGGGTACTAACGGTTGGCACAAAAGAGGATTGCAAGGACTTACCGACGTCCAAGTTAAGCACTGACAGTACCATATGTGCGCACTAGAGCAAGATTATGAGAAAATGTTCAATAAAATCTATACCAAAGGAGATGAACGTATCTTTCAAACAGTTTTCGTAAATGGAGAAAAAAGTTATGGCACTATTTGATCCAGGGGCTGAAGTCTCTGCTATCTCATGCCGAGTAGCCTACGCTACAGATATGGCTGTCCATAACGAAACAACTGATTTAATCTTGGGAAATGGCAAAGTTACTACTTGCGAACAAGCCATTGACTATGCACACATAATGCTGTCAGATAGAAGAGAAGTGAAGACTCACCTAATCGTTACTGACATGTCTCAGAAATACGATTTAATTATAGGTATGACTGATCTTCTCAGTTTAGGTATAACACTCACTGGTCTGCCCTAATGGGCTAGACCCGAATAAAGATCAGTCAGATGATAATATGTTAAAGATACCTAAAACCTCCGGAAGGTGAAGCAAAGGATATGATTCCGCACTTCACCGATATAATTATGGACTTAATTATACAAAACAGGAAGATTGCAATAACTGACTGGTGTATGTTTTAAGTTCTCTAATGGGTACGTTAGACTTGACTTAACAAACGTCGACTTCTCTAAGTTAAAGTGTCCTTCACATAACTACGTGAGTTGGGGACACAAAGACGTTGTCAAAACCCAAATCGAAGATTGGTTAAAACAGGGTCTAATTGGAATCAATTATGATGCAACCCCAGTTAACTTAGCAAATTTTTCTTTTTTTTTTAAACTTTTCTTCAGATGGAACTTTATTTATATCAGCTAATGTATTAACGTGACTTACGCTATTATGTCTATCTACAAATTAGGCATGTGGTCATGAACACTTAGTACTTCTAGTGAAAATTATTCAATAAAGAACAGCTAGAGGTACGCCCTGTGTGATCGAGGATATTTAGGCTCTTAACAAGAGGCGGTCCCGATCATTCTTACACAAGCTACCACTGCTAAATCCTAACTGACTAAATTGTATTTTAGTTTAATATAGTTTGAAACCTAGTAATTTCCATCGAAGTTTACATATTTTTCAGTTAATTAGTAGTTACAGTAGTGTACTGCTTCTAGACTGTCTAACATCGATTTACTATCCAGCAAATACTATGGCTAAGGGTACTTCTAAAGGCAAGGAGCCGCTAGCTCTAAGCCTGCTAAGCCTGCCGAGGTTCCTGAGGTCCCTGTGGAAACACCTAGCCTGTCTGGAGTTGAGCCTGCCGAGGAAAATGTTGGGGAAGCCAATTCTGAGGTTGGTACAGAGGATTATTCTGAGGATGACTCGTCGGATCCTAAAGCCTTGGAAGAAGAGGTATCTACTACCGCGGAAAGGCTCGCCAGCGTCCGTGTATCACCTAGGAGTGAAGCTCAGGACCCCAGCTTGCCCCCTGACCACGTGCCGTCAAATATTGGGGATAAACGTCGAAAGGCTGGAAAATTCGTGGATACGAATGTCGGGGACATTATAACACCACATCTAAAGGACACTCCAACACAAATCCGGAGTGAAAAAAAGAAGTATTGGACCTGTCCGAAAATTTCTTGGTTTCGCCATCGATGGAGAAGCCATTCCATTCAGCTCAAATCTTGGGGCCGAAGCTGAGGACGCCATAACTCGACAACGAGTGGTTGGATCCTCTCAATCTCGACGCCAATTGAACCGCACTGAAGCGCTCTTGAAGCTGAAGCGCTCTTGAAGGAGCTAGCGGCAGCAGCAGTTGTGGACCCTCTATCGTGTCCCACTTGGCTGATATTCTTCCTATACCAAGGAAGAAAAAAATTCGGGAGCCGAGTTGAATTCTTTGCCTGAGTCAACAACAATTTCATTGGGTATCCCAAAGGAAGCAATATATCGATGACTACCCTCAACGTAACCAGAAATGCCCTGTTCGACAACTCATGGCACCAAATCCACTTTGTGAACTTATCTTGCGCTAGCAATGATCATCTGAGTGCCCCTGTTTCTGATTGCGCGATATATAGAACACATCCATTAGAATTTTCTTGCATGAAGTACCAGGCTTCTTCAACAGCAGTAGAGGTAACTCTCGAGCCATGTTGCGTCGCATAAGTGCACACGGCCTGCAATCCTGAATCACCTTGCGGCTTTCTTGCTCTATTCACTTCTTCTACTGGTGACCTTCGTAAAAGTCAGCCAACTTTGTAACCAACGTGAGCAAGATCCTGATGTACTCGAGTAGTAACTCGTC
>LUCW03001672.1:0-60495 GCA_001586965.3 Sphaeroforma sirkka
TAAATATCCTCGATCATCACAGGGCGTACCTCTAGCTGTTCTTTATTGAATAATTTTCACTAGAAGTACTAAGTGTTCATGACCACATGCCTAATTTGTAGATAGACATAATAGCGTAAGTCACGTTAATACATTAGCTGATATAAATAAAGTTCCATCGAAGAAAAGTTTTAAAAAAAGAAAAATTTGCTAAGTTAACTTTGAGTTCACATCATCACTCCAGTTTAACTAGACCCTGTTTTTGGGACCATCTTCGATTTGGAGTTTTGACAACGTCTTTGTGTCTCCGTAACCCACGTAGTTATGTGAAGGACACTTTAACTTAGAAGAAGCCGACGTTTGTACTAAGTCCATTCCTATCGCACCCATTGAAAGAATCCTAAACGCTACACCAGTCCAGTTATTGCAATCTTCCTGTAACGTATAACTAGGTCCATAATTATAATGGTGGGAGTGCGTGGAATCATATCCTTTGCTTCACCTTCCGGAGGCTATAATTATCTTTTTAACATATTATCATCTGACTGATCTTTATTCTGGCCCTTGGCCATTAGGCAGACCAGTGAGTGTTATAATCTAGCTGGGCGAAAGTCGGTCTGTACTATAAATTAATCGTATTTCTGAGACATGTCAGTAACGATTGGGTGAGTGTACTTCATTTTCTGTCTGACAGCATCATGTGTGCATTGTCAATGCGGCTTTGTTCGCAAGAAGTAACCTTTGGCTATTTCCCAAGATTAAATCGAGTTTGTTTCGTTGCTTGACATGCCATATCTGTATGTGGGCTTACTCATGTGGAGATAGCAGAGACTTCAGCCCCTGGATCGGAAATAGTGCCATAACTTTTTTTTTTTCCATTTACGAAAAACCGTTTGAAAGATACGTCTGTCTCCCTTGGTACGTAGATTTCTGGAGACATTTTCTCATAATCTTGCTCTAGTGCACACATGTGGTACTGTCAGTGCTTAGCTTGGACGTACGGTAAGTCCCTTGCAATCCTCTTTGTGCCAACCGTTAGTACCCTTGCAAATAGCACACTCTTTCATATAGTGTCCAAAATCTGGCTTGCCTGGTGCACACTTAACAGGGTCGTGTCTACCATTCCACTTGCCATTACGTTTTGTGAGGTTGTAACCACACTTCTTGCAAGGCGCTCTCACCTTCTTTTCACCTTTCGGTTCCTGGTAGAAGTAGAGCCAGTACCCCTCCAGTAGTAGTGCGAGGTTTCTTAGTACTACGCGCAGTGTTAGTCTCTACTGCGTTACGCTTATTGGGCTGGGTGTAGCTCGTGATACTAAGTACTCTAGTAGAGAGATTGGTATGCTTGTGAACTATCTTCTCAAAGACAGACCAAGGCATAGATCGCAAATCACCATAGGCGATGATGTCATCATTGACTTTCTTAAAGAGGTTAGCTCCCAGAGTCTCCATCATCTGACAAATTAATAAATATTCGCCAGTATAGGTACGACCACCCATCCGAGTAGTATTTATATGTGTCATATGAGCTAGAGCACCCCGAATAGTGGTATCGTTTGCAAAGAACTTGCGAGACTCTAGAAGTTCACGGTCACGTACATCTTCAAAAAAGGTGTTAGTATATTATCACGCAACTGGTGCCAGGGTAGGGCTTTCCAGTTGGGCTCATGGGCTCTTCAAGATAGTTCGCCATTCACCTGACTCACAAAAATGAATAAAGGCATTCATCATCTGCTTATTCTTATGGCTGGCAGACTCCTTAAGTTGGTCGAAGGCCTTCAGTGTCTCCACTGTTCTCTCATTAGTAGAGAAATCGACCTCAGCCTGCGCGTTACCTAGCTGCTATATAAAGCTTGGTTTGAAGCGCTCACGAGGTCTCACGCTCAGTGCTACGGGCTGCTAGTGCCAAGATGGAGTCTATCTCTTTCTCTTGTTATCAATTAGATAGCGAATGTTATCCACTTTCTTATCGTCAAGGTCAGTAATCGTCTGTAGGTTGGGGCGGCTATTGGTGTCATCGCGACTTCCATTGGTCGTCGGGCCCTCGCGGTTGTTGCGACCCTAGAAACTACTGTCGTACGTTGCTGTGTATCCTGAATGTCAGGGCTCAACAGCTGTATACGCTCGTGTGTCTCCATCTGTTGCCATTTGGGATGCAACTGTAGAGTACGTTCATACGTACGGCCGTTGAGAGCTTCTTCTACCAGTTGTACAATGCAGTGGTTCACTAAATTCTGTTGGAAGTCGGCATCTGTCTGGCACCGTTCACGCAATCTGACGAGGATGTCATATTCGAGGGTGAGACCAAGGAAGTACCCGACCTGCGTGCGGACAGTAGTCAGACTTTTATTGGTGAACAGGTAGCCAGTGAAGGGCTGTTCCCTCGTTCGTCTCCAGATAGTCCAGGGGCCTTATTTCCCAGTAGTGACCCACCACGCCTCCCACCTAACAAGCGGAAGCGTCACCGGAACCGTACCAACAACAAGGAAACGGCACGGGAACAATCGTCAGCTCAGAAACTCCCCGGAGCTGATGACACAACAGCAGTCTCTCTTTGAAAAAAATATGAACAGAGGTTACAGCGCATAAACGCCGGACGAACTACAATAGGGGCCGGCCGCTAAGGAGAGTTCTTCTGACGCACACGAACGGGTACAGGCAGTACCAGAGGACGAAGACAACCCTACCTTCCGAATTCAAGGCTGTGAGCGTCCGTTTTATGGACTCGGGTACAAATCACCAGGGTCAGAGGACAGTTCAACCGAGGAGGATGATACTCTGTCTGCCAGTGAGAACACACCAACTTTTCAAGAGTTCGCACATGAACAAGTATTAGCCAGACAGAATCCTCAAGATAAGGAGGCGGTGAAGAATAGACAGGACCGATTAAGTACGAACCTGCGCCAACAACAGCAACATCAGTGGGGCGAGAAAGAAGCGCCCAGTGAATATGTACAGACACCTAAACAACAAGAGAAGGAGACAACAGTGCCTCCGCCCACACCGGCTAGTATCGAGAAAAGCCGACAGGCGATACACGCACGGATACTACATTTAAGTGACGAGCTATGCCAAGCAATCGAGGAGAATAACACGGCTCGAGCTGAAGCTCTTCGGGGCGTGATTGAGACACTTCGAGCTACATTAGAGTCCCGACCGGTAGAGAAGCGTCCCGTACCTTCACCACGTACGTGGCCTGATTGGCCGTCGAACAGATGCTACCTACATGATATTATGGAACGGGACACAAGAGGGGCTCTCCTCGAGGCGTTCAAGAACGCACAAATCGCAGGGCTGGACGAGAGTTGGAACCTTACATGGTTTCATAAGGTACTATCTTACTTCAAGGCGGAGAAGTCAACGCTGGACTACATCCGCGACAACTCTGAACGGTTGAAGACATGCACACCTCAGCTCCAGATCGAACAGATCTGTTCGCACGAAACACAAGCCACTGTCGATCCCGCGTTTCGCAAGTTAGCAAGGGCCAAAGTCGGAACATGCACACTCCTCTTATGGAACAAATGACACAGCTCATGGAGAACCACAGGAGGGCACGTGAACGGTGCCAGACAGATGCCGACTTCCAACAGAATTTAGTGAACCACTGCATTGTACAACTGTTAGAAGAAGCTCTCAACGGCCGTACGTATGAACGTACTCTACAGTTGCATCCCAAATGGCAACAGATGGAGACACACGAGCGTATACAGCTGTTGAGCCCTGACATTCAGGATGCACAGCAACGTACGACAGCACGTTTCCAGGGTCGCAACAAACGCGAGGGCCCGACGACCAATGGAAGTCGCGATGACACCAATAGCCGCCCCAACCTACAGACGAGTAGACGACAAACGCAGAATTGGACTCAACGGCCCCAACCTACGGTACCAACGACTTGTGCGGGGTGCCAGGCACAGGCGCCACCAGGTGGTAGGCACATCCCACGGTGTCATCATTTCAGGGCGTCGCAAGCGGTGAGCGCGGAGGGTCGGGCAAGACTATACGACAACAACCGTCCTTTGAGGGACGTACAATCGGTACACAGACCGTCCACAACATCAACCGCAGGACAGGGGCAGAATACATCCCAGACTAGAGACGTAGTCACAATACGTCCGACGCCTCAAGTACAGGTGAATGCGATTACACAGGACGAAGACTTGGCTCCACCATCGGAAGCTACAGAGATTCATATCAACACGATTCTTTACGAAGACTTCGAGCACATGACGTCAACACCAAACCACACCTATGAGACGTGGGAGTCGGTAGCCGATCATGCATGAGAGGTGAGGGTGTCTGAGTCGGATAGGAGCTTCATATTTGTTACCACGATTGGAGCAGTGATGGCAATACAAGACCCATTGCTGACGTCAGACAACCGAGTCTATATTCAAGTACAAATCAACGGACGAACGTTCAAAGCCTTGATAGACACGGGAGCAAATAGAAGTTGTATCTCACAGACATCCGCAGACCTCCTTGGCCGACCAATAACTCCGGCACCACCTGGGTCATTTATATATTTAGCTGACAAGGCGGTGCGAACTCCTCGACTGGGGACGACGGAAGTGGTACCTATAAGGTACGGCACCAGAATTATCGACGGTTCATTAGAATTGATGAACTTGCCGACGGGTATAGATGTCGTAGTGGGGCAAGATATGTTGAAAGGCTTGGGCCTATACATAGGCGGTATCCAATCGCCACTTGCACCAATAGACCCCACAGAACTAGATAAGCTCCTCTCGAACCCATACCACGCCGACAAGCACCTAACACGACGGAACCCGTCGATGTACGCGAACGGTTGGCACAGGATTTGGAAGCCAATGCGAAAATTGCCGACAACGCGCGCTGTCGTCTGGAAGGGAGTGAGGTAACCATCCCAGTAACCCATGAACAAGCGTTGCAGATGCGGAGATCGACTTATCGACGGTTCATTAGAATTGATGAACTTGCCGACGGGTATAGATGTCGTAGTGGGGCAAGATATGTTGAAAGGCTTGGGCCTATACATAGGCGGTATCCAATCGCCACTTGCACCAATAGACCCCACAGAACTAGATAAGCTCCTCGAACCCATACCACGCCGACAAGCACCTAACACGACGGAACCCGTCGATGTACGCGAACGGTTGGCACAGGATTTGGAAGCCAATGCGAAAATTGCCGACAACGCGCGCTGTCGTCTGGAAGGGAGTGAGGTAACCATCCCAGTAACCCATGAACAAGCGTTGCAGATGCGGAGATCGACGCGTAACTTTGTATCCGATCGATGGCTCCTCTATGTGGATGAACAAGTGAAGAAGTGGTTGACGGATTTGGTGATTGCGAAACGAACGACACCAACGACTGTTAATCTTCATCTCCTTGCGGTACCGACATTTGATGCGGAAGGCAACGTCAAGAAGGAGTTGATAGGTGATCGTTGGGAGGAGAGACATGCACAGGCGTGGCAGGCAATGAAGGACGCAGTGGTGAATGCTGTGGCGTTACACTTTCCGGTCGACGGCATTCCTTTGAACTTGGGGAACCGACGCTAGCGATTTCGGTTTAGGGGAGCACTATTCCAATGAGTCGACGGTAAGAAACGTTACTTAATGTTCTTTATTAAGACTCTGAACCATGCGCAACAGAACTACGCCACACCTATGAAGGAGTTACTGGCATTGGTATATGGACTGACACATTTCAGGGAATACTTGGATGGGCAACGGTTTGCGGTCTTCACGGACCACAAGGCCCTTGTGTATATGAACACACAGGTCAAGCTTAATCCGATGCTTCAGAGATGGCATCATATCATCGCGCCATTCAACTTTACCATATCGCATATACCAGGAGAGACAAATGTGCTCCCGGACATGTTGAGTAGAGTACACGAGGGGACAGCGGAGCAGGACGAACTCGAAATAATGTATACAGACGGCTGGCAGTTATTCCCTAGTTACTTTGAACAAGCGCAACAACACTTTGGACCGAATGACATAGATGTATTTGCGGACCCAACCAACGCTCAGCTTCCTCGGTTCTGGACGAAGGATGATGGGGAAGGAGCGTTTGCCCACGACTGGTCGATAGTAGTCGATGGATGGATGAACCCGCCTTGGGAACAGATACACAGGATTGAACAAGCGCAACAACACTTTGGACCGAATGACATAGATGTATTTTGCGGACCCAACCAACGCTCAGCTTCCTCGGTTCTGGACGAAGGATGATGGGGAAGGAGCGTTTGCCCACGACTGGTCGATAGTCGATGGATGGATGAACCCGCCTTGGGAACAGATACACAGGATGTTACGCAAGATACGAGCCGACGGCGCACGGGCCACAGTATGTCTACCATGGGTACCAAGAGCACCATGGTTCGACCTGTTCAAGCAGTTATTGCAGACAGAACCGGTGCTGGTACCACGGACACCACACACGTTCCTCAAGTACGCAAAGTACGCATGTGGGAAGACACCATGGGGTCATGCCGTAGTAGCACGGGTGGGTCCTCCCAATGGATTCAAACTGAACCCGCTGTTTTCACAGCGACTTGGTTATGCAGAACCAAAGCATACAAAAAATATGTCATGTGCTTAGACACCGCGCGAGAAATCCAAGTGGCACTGGCAGATGCAGAGGGTCAACCGGCGTTTGCACAAGCGAGTCCGACGGAGAAACAGCGTCGTACGCAACTCACGCAAGCGCAACACGAACAAGGACATCATGGGGCGGCGGACACAGTCCAACAACTTCGTCAGAACGGTTACGTTTGGCCAGGGGCACTTGAGTTAGCCACGGAGGTTAAGCGGCAATGTGGCACATGTTTGGGACAGGACACACTTCGTAAAGGTTTCCACCCGATGATTAGCATCGATGCACGCTACCCGTGGGACCATATTCAAGTGGACTACATTCCGATGCCACTGGAGTCCAGACGCAAGAACAATTATATTCTTCACGTCTTAGACATCGCCACAGGCTATTCTATCCTTCGAGCCACACCGGACAAGACAAAGGAAACCACGACACAGACACTCATAGAGATTTTTTGGCGAACATGGCTTCCCCGTAAAAAAAATCCAAACAGACATGGGGAAGGAGTTCACCAACAAGATAGTGGAGCTTCTGGTCCAGGAAGTGGGGATGCTACATAAGGTGTCTCCACAATATCGACCCCAAGTGCTGGGCGCGTGTAGAAATACGGCCTCCGGTCAGTCTAAAATATCAAGATCAATTGAGATAATACATTGGTTTTATTTGTATTTTAAATAATTTAGTACAAGCTCTTTTTTCCAATATTTCCAAAGTGTTCTAAATTCACTTTGATGGCTCCAATAGCCTGAGTATTTGGTATGACTCATCTACTTGGACCTATTTGAGACATTAGTAGATGTAGGATATTATAAACTAAATTTTATAATCTCCGAACTACTACTTATAGATTTTGGTCCTCCCGCCAATCTCCAAAATCAATAAGTCTTTTTTTCTTTTTTTTTAACTTTTCTTCAGATGGAACTTTATTTATATCAGCTAATGTATTAACGTGACTTACGTTATTATGTCTATTTACAAATTAGGCAAGTGGTCATGAACACTTAGTACTTCTAGTGAAAATTATTCAATAAAGAACAGCTAGAGGTACGCCCTGTGTGATCGAGGATATTTAGGCTCTTAACAAGAGGCAGTCCCGATCATTCTTACACAAGCTACCACTGCTAAATCCTAACTGACTAAATTGTATTTTAGTTTAATATAGTTTGAAACCTAGTAATTTCCATCGAAGTTTACATATTTTTCAGTTAATTAGTAGTTACAGTAGTGTACTGCTTCTAGACTGTCTGACATCGATTTACTATCCAGCAAATACTATGGCTAAGGGTACTTCTAAAGGCAAGGGAGCCGCTAGCTCTAAGCCTGCTAAGCCTGCCGAGGTTCCTGAGGTCCCTGTGGAAACACCTAGCCTGTCTGGAGTTGAGCCTGCCGAGGATACTGTTGGGGAAGCCAATTCTGAGGTTGGTACAGAGGATTATTCTGAGGATGACTCGTCGGATCCTAAAGCCTTGGAAGAAGAGGTATCTACTACCGCGGAAAGGCTCGCCAGCGTCCGTGTATCACCTAGGAGTGAAGCTCAGGACCCCAGCTTGCCCCCCCCTGACCACGTGCCGTCAAATATTGGGGATAAACGTCGAAAGGCTGGAAAATTCGTGGATACGAATGTCGGGGGGCATTATAACTCCACATCTAAAGGACACTCCAGCACAAATCCGGAGTAAAAAGGAAGTATTGGACCTGTCCGAAAATTTCGGTTTCGCCATCGATGGAGAAGCCATTCCATTCAGCTCAAATCTTGGGGCCGAAGCTGAGGACGCCATAACTCGACAACGAGTGGTTGGATCCTCTCAATCTCGACGCCAATTGAACCGCACTGAAGCGCTCTTGAAGGAGCTAGCGGCAGCAGCAGTTGTGGACCCCTCTATCGTGTCCCACTTGACTGATATTCTTCCTATACCGAAGAAGAAGAAAAAAATTCGGGCCGGGTTTCGAACCCGAGACCTACTGGTTTACCAGCCTGTATGTTTACCACTAAGCCAGTTACCACTGGCGAGAGAGATAATATTTCAAAATTCAATCTCTATAGCTCTGATGCTACCATCGACCATCCTCTTGACAAACCTAACCCTGTCAGAGGATATGATCGTATGGAACTCGATGAGGCTTACCATCCTCGTAATATCGACCCTCATTTGCCAACTAACCCTGGTAATCACGATTTTGGCAATCGCTACACCAGTACCTCGTTAGAGAGTTCCCACTCTAATCCTGAGGATGAGGAAGTGAGAACCAGACATACTCGTCTCAGGCTATTACGCTCTGGTATGCAAGTCCTTGAGGACCGTCTATTGAATGACTCTGACCTTGACGATAGGAAAGCGGATAACATTCGCTATCTAATCGATAACAAGAGAAAGGAAATAGACACCATCTTGGCACTAGCAGCCCGTAGCACTGAGCATGAGCCTCGTGAACACTTAGAACCAAGCTTTATAAAGCAGCTAGGTAACGCGCAGGCTGAGGTCGATTTCTCTACTAATGAGAGTACAGTGGAGACACTGAAGGCCTTCGACCAACTTAAGGAGTCTGCCAGCCTTAGGGATAAGCAGATGATGAATGCCTTTATTCATTTCTGTGAGCCAGGTGAATGGCGAACTATCTTGAAGGCTCATGAGCCCAACTGGAAAGCCCTACCCTGGCACCAGTTGCGTGATAATATACTTAACACCTTTTTTTGAAGATGCACGTGACCGTGAACTTCTAGAGTCTCGCAAGTTCTTTGCGAACGATACCACTATTCGAGGTGCGCTAGCTCATATGACACATATGAATACTCGGATGGGTGGTCGTACCTATGCTGGCGAATATTTATTAATTTGTCAGATGATGGAGACTCTGGGAGCTAACCTCTTTAAGAAAGTCAATGATGACATCATCGCCTATGGTGATTTGCGATCTATGCCTTGGTCTGTCTATGAGAAGATAGTACACAAGCATACCAATTCCTCTACTAGAGTACTTAGTACCACGAGCTACACCCAGCCCACTAAGCGAAACGCAGTAGAGACTAATACTGCGCGTAGTACTAAGAAACCTCGCACTACTACTGGAGGGGTACTGGCTCTACTTCTACCGAACCGAAAGGTGATAAGAAGGTGAGAGCGCCTTGCAAGAAGTGTGGTTACAACCTCACAAAACGTAATGGCAAGTGGAATGGTAGACACGACCCTGTTAATGTGCACCAGGCAAGCCAGATTTTGGACACTATATGAAAGAGTGTGCTACTTGCAAGGGTACTAACGGTTGGCACAAAGAGGATTGCAAGGACTTACCGACGTCCAAGTTAAGCACTGACAGTACCATATGTGCGCACTAGAGCAAGATTATGAGAAAATGTTCAATAAAATCTATACCAAAGGAGATGAACGTATCTTTCAAACAGTTTTCGTAAATGGAGAAAAAGTTATGGCACTATTTGATCCAGGGGCTGAAGTCTCTGCTATCTCATGCCGAGTAGCCTACGCTACAGATATGGCTGTCCATAACGAAACAACTGATTTAATCTTGGGAAATGGCAAAGTTACTACTTGCGAACAAGCCATTGACTATGCACACATAATGCTGTCAGATAGAAGAGAAGTGAAGACTCACCTAATCGTTACTGACATGTCTCAGAAATACGATTTAATTATAGGTATGACTGATCTTCTCAGTTTAGGTATAACACTCACTGGTCTGCCTAATGGGCTAGACCCGAATAAAGATCAGTCAGATGATAATATGTTAAAGATACCTAAACCTCCGGAAGGTGAAGCAAAGGATATGATTCCGCACTTCACCGATATAATTATGGACTTAATTATACAAAACAGGAAGATTGCAATAACTGACTGGTGTATGTTTAAGTTCTCTAATGGGTACGTTAGACTTGACTTAACAAACGTCGACTTCTCTAAGTTAAAGTGTCCTTCACATAACTACGTGAGTTGGGGGGACACAAAGACGTTGTCAAAACCCAAATCGAAGATTGGTTAAAACAGGGTCTAATTGGAATCAATTATGATGCAACCCCAGTTAACTTAGCAAATTTTTTTTTTTTTTTAAACTTTTCTTCAGATGGAACTTTATTTATATCAGCTAATGTATTAACGTGACTTACGCTATTATGTCTATCTACAAATTAGGCATGTGGTCATGAACACTTAGTACTTCTAGTGAAAATTATTCAATAAAGAACAGCTAGAGGTACGCCCTGTGTGATCGAGGATATTTAGGCTCTTAACAAGAGGCAGTCCCGATCATTCTTACACAAGCTACCACTGCTAAATCCTAACTGACTAAATTGTATTTTAGTTTAATATAGTTTGAAACCTAGTAATTTCCATCGAAGTTTACATATTTTTCAGTTAATTAGTAGTTACAGTAGTGTACTGCTTCTAGACTGTCTAACATCGATTTACTATCCAGCAAATACTATGGCTAAGGGTACTTCTAAAGGCAAGGGAGCCGCTAGCTCTAAGCCTGCTAAGCCTGCCGAGGTTCCTGAGGTCCCTGTGGAAACACCTAGCCTGTCTGGAGTTGAGCCTGCCGAGGAAAATGTTGGGGAAGCCAATTCTGAGGTTGGTACAGAGGATTATTCTGAGGATGACTCGTCGGATCCTAAAGCCTTGGAAGAAGAGGTATCTACTACCGCGGAAAGGCTCGCCAGCGTCCGTGTATCACCTAGGAGTGAAGCTCAGGACCCCAGCTTGCCCCCCCTGACCACGTGCCGTCAAATATTGGGGATAAACGTCGAAAGGCTGGAAAATTCGTGGATACGAATGTCGGGGACATTATAACACCACATCTAAAGGACACTCCAACACAAATCCGGAGTGAAAAAGAAGTATTGGACCTGTCCGAAAATTTCGGTTTCGCCATCGATGGAGAAGCCATTCCATTCAGCTCAAATCTTGGGGCCGAAGCTGAGGACGCCATAACTCGACAACGAGTGGTTGGATCCTCTCAATCTCGACGCCAATTGAACCGCACTGAAGCGCTCTTGAAGCTGAAGCGCTCTTGAAGGAGCTAGCGGCAGCAGCAGTTGTGGACCCTCTATCGTGTCCCACTTGGCTGATATTCTTCCTATACCAAGGAAGAAAAAAAATTCGGGCCGAGTTGAATTCTTTGCCTGAGTCAACAACAATTTCATTGGGTATCCCAAAAGGAAGCAATATATCGATGACTACCCTCAACGTAACCAGAAATGCCCTGTTCGACAACTCATGGCACCAAATCCACTTTGTGAACTTATCTTGCGCTAGCACGATCATTCGAGTGCCCTGTTTCTGATTGCGCGATATATAGAACACATCCACGTGAATTTTCTGCATGAAGTACCAGGCTTCTTCAACAGCAGCAGGTAACTCTCGAGCCATGTTGCGTCGCATAAGTGCACACGGCCTGCAATCCTGAATCACCTTGCGGCTTTCTTGCTCCTTCACTTCTTCATTGGTGACCTTTCGGTAAAAGTCAGCCAATCTCTTGTAACCAACGTGAGCAAGATCCTGATGTAGCTCGAGTAGTAACTCGTCTGTTGTTTGTTTATCCCCGTCACCTAACAACGTCATCACCACAGCAACCGCCTCATCATCAATCCCGGCGAGTCTAAATAATGTATCCGCGTCGCCCATTTCTTTACCCTTGACATATGAAAGTGTAAAGTTGAAGTTTTGTACCTGTAGGAACCAACGTCGAATTCGCCGTCCTCGCACAGTATCATCATCACCCAAACGTTTCCAGAGTCCTAACAACGGCAAATGGTCGGTTTCTACATAGACTTGACCAGGTTGACTATAAAGTATATCGACCAGCGATTAAAAGCCCAGACGACAGCTAATGCCTCTAACTCTGTGATCGAATACAACTGCTGCGCTGAGTTCCATCGTATCGATGCAAAGGATACCGGTACTACACCTTCAGTTCTAGAAACGTACAGTGCTGCCCCACAGCCCATCCTACTAGCGTCCGTGCGTAGTATTAGCACGTCATCCTCTTGTGGTGAAGCTAACGCTGATGCCTGATCCAACACCTCGAGGAACCTATCCCACGCACGCTGTTGCTCTACTCCCCACTCAAAAGTTACTTCCTTCTTCAAAAGTCTAGCCAACGGTTCTAAGACTAAGGAGAAGTTCAGTACATATCTATGCCACCAGTTAGCTGTGGCATATAGACTACGTAGCTCTTCTTTGCTCTCGGGCATTCGTATTGTCCGCAGAGTCTGTGCGGCCTCGACCTTAATTGACGAGGACCCACTTCCAATAATCCGCCCAAAGAACTCTACCTTCAACTTCATGAATTCACACTTCGCCAGATGGACCTTGACATTCCGTTCTTTCAGTCTGCGAAATACCTCCTTCAATAAGGTAAAATGTCCTTCCTCGGTCATAGATCCTAGGATGACATCATCAATATATATGAAGACTCCTTCAAGATCTCCTAAAATCTCTTCCATCAGGGAGTAGAATGTAAATCCCGAATCAGCCAATTCCATTCTCCGCAGGAAGCACTTCGTTCCTGTGCGACTCCGATGGTCCCCAAGCCAAGTCTTCCTCGAACTTCAATACTTGGTCTGTTCTTGTCCTGACTGTCAGCGACGACCCAAGTACACATTCTCGTATCCATGGCCACCCAAGTAAAGGAACGTCCAATACTTTGGCGTCGACCCTGTGGAATGTCTGCTGACTCTCGTTGCCCGCAAGCCCAACCATGAGCTCAACCCGTCCATACGATCGGGTACGCCCACCAAACCCATCAAGCCAGCTCTCCAGCTGCCGATATGTAGAAATACGGCCTCCGGTCAGTCTAAAATAACAAGATCAATTGAGATAATACATTGGTTTTTTATTTGTATTTTAAATAATTTAATACAAGCTCTTTTTTCCAATATTTCCAAAGTGTCCTAAATTCACTTTGATGGCTCCAATAGCCTGAGTATTTGGTATGACTCATCTACTTGGACCTATTTGAGACATTAGTAGATGTAGGATATTATAAACTAAATTTCATAATCTCCGAACTACTACTTATAGATTTTGGTCCTCCCGCCAATCTCCAAAATCCAATAAGTCTTTTTTTTTTTTTTAACTTTTCTTCAGATGGAACTTTATTTATATCAGCTAATGTATTAACGTGACTTACGCTATTATGTCTATCTACAAATTAGGCATGTGGTCATGAACACTTAGTACTTCTAGTGAAAATTATTCAATAAAGAACAGCTAGAGGTACGCCCTGTGTGATCGAGGATATTTAGGCTCTTAACAAGAGGCAGTCCCGATCATTCTTACACAAGCTACCACTGCTAAATCCTAACTGACTAAATTGTATTTTAGTTTAATATAGTTTGAAACCTAGTAATTTCCATCGAAGTTTACATATTTTTCAGTTAATTAGTAGTTACAGTAGTGTACTGCTTCTAGACTGTCTAACATCGATTTACTATCCAGCAAATACTATGGCTAAGGGTACTTCTAAAGGCAAGGGAGCCGCTAGCTCTAAGCCTGCTAAGCCTGCCGAGCTTCCTGAGGTCCCTGTGGAAACACCTAGCCTGTCTGGAGTTGAGCCTGCCGAGGAAAATGTTGGGGAAGCCAATTCTGAGGTTGGTATAGAGGATTATTCTGAGGATGACTCGTCGGATCCTAAAGCCTTGGAAGAAGAGGTATCTACTACCGCGGAAAGGCTCGCCAGCGTCCGTGTATCACCTAGGAGTGAAGCTCAGGACCCCAGCTTGCCCCCCTGACCACGTGCCGTCAAATATTGGGGATAAACGTCGAAAGGCTGGAAAATTCGTGGATACGAATGTCGGGGACATTATAACACCACATCTAAAGGACACTCCAACACAAAATCCGGAGTGAAAAAGAAGTATTGGACCTGTCCGAAAATTTCGGTTTCGCCATCGATGGAGAAGCCATTCCATTCAGCTCAAATCTTGGGGCCGAAGCTGAGGACGCCATAACTCGACAACGAGTGGTTGGATCCTCTCAATCTCGACGCCAATTGAACCGCACTGAAGCGCTCTTGAAGCTGAAGCGCTCTTGAAGGAGCTAGCGGCAGCAGCAGTTGTGGACCCCTCTATCGTGTCCCACTTGGCTGATATTCTTCCTATACCAAGGAAGAAGAAAATTTCGGGCCCAGTTTCGAACCCGAGACCTACTGGTTTACCAGCCAGTATTCGACAACGAGTGGTTGGATCCTCTCAATCTCGACGCCAATTGAACCGCACTGAAGCGCTCTTGAAGGAGCTAGCGGCAGCAGCAGTTGTGGACCCCTCTATCGTGTCCCACTTGGCTGATATTCTTCCTATACCAAGGAAGAAGAAAATTTCGGGCCCAGTTTCGAACCCGAGACCTACTGGTTTACCAGCCAGTATTCGACAACGAGTGGTTGGATCCTCTCAATCTCGACGCCAATTGAACCGCACTGAAGCGCTCTTGAAGGAGCTAGCGGCAGCAGCAGTTGTGGACCCCTCTATCGTGTCCCACTTGGCTGATATTCTTCCTATACCAAGGAAGAAAAAAAATTCGGGCCGAGTTGAATTCTTTGCCTGAGTCAACAACAATTTCATTGGGTATCCCAAAAGGAAGCAATATATCGATGACTACCCTCAACGTAACCAGAAATGCCCTGTTCGACAACTCATGGCACCAAATCCACTTTGTGAACTTATCTTGCGCTAGCACGATCATTCGAGTGCCCTGTTTCTGATTGCGCGATATATAGAACACATCCACGTGAATTTTCTGCATGAAGTACCAGGCTTCTTCAACAGCAGCAGGTAACTCTCGAGCCATGTTGCGTCGCATAAGTGCACACGGCCTGCAATCCTGAATCACCTTGCGGCTTTCTTGCTCCTTCACTTCTTCATTGGTGACCTTTCGGTAAAAGTCAGCCAATCTCTTGTAACCAACGTGAGCAAGATCCTGATGTAGCTCGAGTAGTAACTCGTCTGTTGTTTGTTTATCCCCGTCACCTAACAACGTCATCACCACAGCAACCGCCTCATCATCAATCCCGGCGAGTCTAAATAATGTATCCGCGTCGCCCATTTCTTTACCCTTGACATATGAAAGTGTAAAGTTGAAGTTTTGTACCTGTAGGAACCAACGTCGAATTCGCCGTCCTCGCACAGTATCATCATCACCCAAACGTTTCCAGAGTCCTAACAACGGCAAATGGTCGGTTTCTACATAGACTTGACCAGGTTGACTATAAAGTATATCGACCAGCGATTAAAAGCCCAGACGACAGCTAATGCCTCTATCTCTGTGATCGAATACAACTGCTGCGCTGAGTTCCATCGTATCGATGCAAAGGATACCGGTACTACACCTTCAGTTCTAGAAACGTACAGTGCTGCCCCACAGCCCATCCTACTAGCGTCCGTGCGTAGTATTAGCACGTCATCCTCTTGTGGTGAAGCTAACGCTGATGCCTGATCCAACACCTCGAGGAACCTATCCCACGCACGCTGTTGCTCTACTCCCCCACTCAAAAGTTACTTCCTTCTTCAAAAGTCTAGCCAACGGTTCTAAGACTAAGGAGAAGTTCAGTACATATCTATGCCACCAGTTAGCTGTGGCATATAGACTACGTAGCTCTTCTTTGCTCTCGGGCATTCGTATTGTCCGCAGAGTCTGTGCGGCCTCGACCTTAATTGACGAGGACCCACTTCCAATAATCCGCCCAAAGAACTCTACCTTCAACTTCATGAATTCACACTTCGCCAGATGGACCTTGACATTCCGTTCTTTCAGTCTGCGAAATACCTCCTTCAATAAGGTAAAATGTCCTTCCTCGGTCATAGATCCTAGGATGACATCATCAATATATATGAAGACTCCTTCAAGATCTCCTAAAATCTCTTCCATCAGGGAGTAGAATGTAAATCCCGAATCAGCCAATTCCATTCTCCGCAGGAAGCACTTCGTTCCTGTGCGACTCCGATGGTCCCCAAGCCAAGTCTTCCTCGAACTTCAATACTTGGTCTGTTCTTGTCCTGACTGTCAGCGACGACCCAAGTACACATTCTCGTATCCATGGCCACCCAAGTAAAGGAACGTCCAATACTTTGGCGTCGACCCTGTGGAATGTCTGCTGACTCTCGTTGCCCGCAAGCCCAACCATGAGCTCAACCCGTCCATACGATCGGGTACGCCCACCAAACCCATCAAGCCAGCTCTCTCCAGCTGCCGATATGTAGAAATACGGCCTCCGGTCAGTCTAAAATAACAAGATCAATTGAGATAATACATTGGTTTTTATTTGTATTTTAAATAATTTAATACAAGCTCTTTTTCCAATATTTCCAAAGTGTCCTAAATTCACTTTGATGGCTCCAATAGCCTGAGTATTTGGTATGACTCATCTACTTGGACCTATTTGAGACATTAGTAGATGTAGGATATTATAAACTAAATTTCATAATCTCCGAACTACTACTTATAGATTTTGGTCCTCCCGCCAATCTCCAAAATCCAATAAGTCTTTTTTTCTTTTTTTTAACTTTTCTTCAGATGGAACTTTATTTATATCAGCTAATGTATTAACGTGACTTACGCTATTATGTCTATCTACAAATTAGGCATGTGGTCATGAACACTTAGTACTTCTAGTGAAAATTATTCAATAAAGAACAGCTAGAGGTACGCCCTGTGTGATCGAGGATATTTAGGCTCTTAACAAGAGGCAGTCCCGATCATTCTTACACAAGCTACCACTGCTAAATCCTAACTGACTAAATTGTATTTTAGTTTAATATAGTTTGAAACCTAGTAATTTCCATCGAAGTTTACATATTTTTTTCAGTTAATTAGTAGTTACAGTAGTGTACTGCTTCTAGACTGTCTAACATCGATTTACTATCCAGCAAATACTATGGCTAAGGGTACTTCTAAAGGCAAGGGAGCCGCTAGCTCTAAGCCTGCTAAGCCTGCCGAGCTTCCTGAGGTCCCTGTGGAAACACCTAGCCTGTCTGGAGTTGAGCCTGCCGAGGAAAATGTTGGGGAAGCCAATTCTGAGGTTGGTATAGAGGATTATTCTGAGGATGACTCGTCGGATCCTAAAGCCTTGGAAGAAGAGGTATCTACTACCGCGGAAAGGCTCGCCAGCGTCCGTGTATCACCTAGGAGTGAAGCTCAGGACCCCAGCTTGCCCCCCCTGACCACGTGCCGTCAAATATTGGGGATAAACGTCGAAAGGCTGGAAAATTCGTGGATACGAATGTCGGGGACATTATAACACCACATCTAAAGGACACTCCAACACAAAATCCGGAGTGAAAAAGAAGTATTGGACCTGTCCGAAAATTTCGGTTTCGCCATCGATGGAGAAGCCATTCCATTCAGCTCAAATCTTGGGGCCGAAGCTGAGGACGCCATAACTCGACAACGAGTGGTTGGATCCTCTCAATCTCGACGCCAATTGAACCGCACTGAAGCGCTCTTGAAGCTGAAGCGCTCTTGAAGGAGCTAGCGGCAGCAGCAGTTGTGGACCCCTCTATCGTGTCCCACTTGGCTGATATTCTTCCTATACCAAGGAAGAAGAAAATTTCGGGCCCAGTTTCGAACCCGAGACCTACTGGTTTACCAGCCAGTATTCGACAACGAGTGGTTGGATCCTCTCAATCTCGACGCCAATTGAACCGCACTGAAGCGCTCTTGAAGGAGCTAGCGGCAGCAGCAGTTGTGGACCCCTCTATCGTGTCCCACTTGGCTGATATTCTTCCTATACCAAGGAAGAAAAAAAAAAAATTCGGGCCGAGTTGAATTCTTTGCCTGAGTCAACAACAATTTCATTGGGTATCCCAAAAGGAAGCAATATATCGATGACTACCCTCAACGTAACCAGAAATGCCCTGTTCGACAACTCATGGCACCAAATCCACTTTGTGAACTTATCTTGCGCTAGCACGATCATTCGAGTGCCCTGTTTCTGATTGCGCGATATATAGAACACATCCACGTGAATTTTCTGCATGAAGTACCAGGCTTCTTCAACAGCAGCAGGTAACTCTCGAGCCATGTTGCGTCGCATAAGTGCACACGGCCTGCAATCCTGAATCACCTTGCGGCTTTCTTGCTCCTTCACTTCTTCATTGGTGACCTTTCGGTAAAAGTCAGCCAATCTCTTGTAACCAACGTGAGCAAGATCCTGATGTAGCTCGAGTAGTAACTCGTCTGTTGTTTGTTTATCCCCGTCACCTAACAACGTCATCACCACAGCAACCGCCTCATCATCAATCCCGGCGAGTCTAAATAATGTATCCGCGTCGCCCATTTCTTTACCCTTGACATATGAAAGTGTAAAGTTGAAGTTTTGTACCTGTAGGAACCAACGTCGAATTCGCCGTCCTCGCACAGTATCATCATCACCCAAACGTTTCCAGAGTCCTAACAACGGCAAATGGTCGGTTTCTACATAGACTTGACCAGGTTGACTATAAAGTATATCGACCAGCGATTAAAAGCCCAGACGACAGCTAATGCCTCTAACTCTGTGATCGAATACAACTGCTGCGCTGAGTTCCATCGTGTCGATGCAAAGGATACCGGTACTACACCTTCAGTTCTAGAAACGTACAGTGCTGCCCCACAGCCCATCCTACTATGTAGTAAGTATACGCGAGATAACTGTATCTCAACGTTCTCCTCCTCAGGGAGGGGGGGGACGTTGTTCATTTATTAGTAATTATAAACAGTAATCCTAAAATGACTGACTCTTAAATGAGTCATTAGTCATGTGCTGTAAAACCAGCAAAACCCTAAAACCCAGTTTATCAGATTATTCAGATAAACTGTAAAACTTGTAATAAACCTAAAATAATCAAATAAATATAAGTACTTGTATTCTGACCACAACCACCCCAAACTGAAGCACTGAACAAAGCAGTGTGCCAGTTTCAGAGATGATAAGAATAGCATAGTACCTTATGTGCTGGCATTATCCTCGAGAGCTAGAGCATTGTGCTGGCATTTATCCTCGAGAGCTAGAGCATTGTGCTGGCATTTATCCTCGAGAGCTAGAGCATTGTGCTGGCATTTATCCTCAGAGAGCTAGAGCATTGTGCTGGCATTTTACCTCAGAGAGCTAGAGGACCCGATGTGTACGTCTCGAGCGACCCGTCGTGTTTGAATTCTTGAAGCTACTGTTCATCTGTGTCAGCATATAGGAGTTTGGCAAGTACAATATAGGACTGTATTTGTGTCGGAGAAAAAAACTGCCAGTGGCAGAAACCGTGCAAACCATTAACCCGCTGTTTCAAAACAATGCCCAAGGAGTTGTTTGATTGATTTCGCTGTGTTATACTCCGAAGCAAGAGTGGCTCATTTAACCTCGCGAGCTTGAGCCGCTGACGATTTTCCCTCGCGAGCTCGAGTGCTAACCGTTTATTCTCGCGAGCTCGAGTGGCTGGTTTATACTCGGGAGCTAGAGTCGCTGCTTTTTTATACTCAAGAGCTCGAGTGGCTGGTTTATACTCGGGAGCTAGAGTTGCTGGTTTATACTCGGGAGCTAGAGTCGCTGCTTTTTTATACTCAAGAGCTCGAGTGGCTGGTTTATACTCGGGAGCTAGAGTTGCTGGTTTATGCACCAGAGCTTGAGCTCGATATCCGAGAACAAAGTTATATTGAAGATAAAGTATTAGAACTGTGCACGTTGGCGCTTACGTGTCCGTGTCTGCGAAGCTTTGTGGTAGGCCGCGATATCGTTGGCATCATCAAAAGCTTCTGCTGTTTCCCACGTTGGTTCGCCTTCTCGCCATCTCACCAGGTATTCTAATTTCCCCGTCTCATCATTCGTACGATGTGTGATAATATGGCGAAACTCAACCCCTCCTTCGGTCCATAAGTCTTCGTTAATTGGTGGGTCTGTGCGTCTATGCACTAAACGGAGGAGTTCCACCCGTACCGGTTTGGTCTTGAATTCTGGTGGGGCGGAACCATCCTTGTTCGCTAACTCGTAGCGTTGGCCGTGTCTAGCTTTGACTACATATGGTCCAAACAATGGCCGCATAGCCTTCGTTGTTCGGCCTTCTGATCGTACCATGACCACATCTCCTTCGTCGAAATGTACCAAGTCGTGAGCATGCAGGCGGTCAAATGTCGTCGTAAGCTTGCCTGTATACTTCTTGGTAATGTGGTGGAGGGTCGGCAATATAGTGTCCTGTAACTGGTCTAATCGTTGTGCCCAGGTGTCATTCGTCATCGGCTGAGAATCCGGTAACTCGTCCGTGAAATCGGCGAACGGAACATGGCGGCGGCCAAAGTACACGCTAAACGGTGCACTCTTATGGCGACGGGATATCCGAAGGTTCTGGTATAGCATCGTAAACGGAAGGCGTTCGTCCCATCGAAGGGAACTGCCTCACAGCATTGTCGAATAGAACGTGTAATCTCCTTGTGACGTCGTTCTGCCGCGCCCAGCACTTGGGGTCGATATGGTGGAGACACCTTATGTGTACATCCCCACTTCCTGGACCAGAAGCTCCACTAACTTGTTGGTGAACTCCTTCCCCATGTCTGTTTGGATTTTACGGGGAAACCATGTTCGCCAAAAATCTCTATGAGTGTCTGTGTCGTGGTTTCCTTTGTCTTGTCCGGTGTGGCTCGAAGGATAGAATAGCCTGTGGCGATGTCTAAGACGTGAAGAATATAATTGTTCTTGCGTCTGGACTCCAGTGGCATCGGGATGTAGTCCACTTGAATATGGTCCCACGGGTAGCGTGCATCGATGCTAATCATCGGGTGGAAACCTTTACGAAGTGTGTCCTGTCCCAAACATGTGCCACATTGCCGCTTAACTTCTGTGGCTAACTCAAGTGCCCCTGGCCAAATGTGACCGTTCTGACGAAGTTGTTGGACTCTGTCCGCCGCCCCATGATGTCCTTGTTCGTGGTGCGCTTGCGTGAGTTGCGTACGACGCTGTTTCTCCGCCGGACTCGCTTGTGCAAACGCCGGTTGACCCTCTGCATCTGCCAGTGCCACTGAGATTTCTCGCGCTGTGTCTAAGCACATGACATATTTTGTATGCTTTGGTTCTGCAAAACCAAGTCGCTGTGAAAACAGCGGGTCCAGTTTGAATCCATTGGGAGGACCCACCCGTGCTACTACGGTATGACCCCATGGTGTCTTCCCACATGCGTACTTAGCGTACTTGAGGAACGTGTGTGGTGTCCGTGGTATCAGCACCGGTTCTGTCTGCAATAACTGCTTGAACAGGTCGAACCATGGTGCTCTTGGTACCCATGGTAGACATACTGTGGCCCGTGCGCCGTCGGCTCGTATCTTGCGTAACATCCTGTGTATCTGTTCCCAAGGCGGGTTCATCCATCCATCGACTATCGACCAGTCGTGGGCAAACGCTCCTTCCCCATCATCCTTCGTCCAGAACCGAGGAAGCTGAGCGTTGGTTGGGTCCGCAAATACATCTATGTCATTCGGTCCAAAGTGTTGTTGCGCTTGTTCAAAGTAACTAGGGAATAACTGCCAGCAGTCTGTATACATTATTTCGAGTTCGTCCTGCTCCGCTGTCCCCTCGTGTACTCTACTTAACATGTCCGGGAGCACATTTGTCTCTCCTGGTATATGCGATATGGTAAAGTTGAATGGCGCGATGATATGATGCCATCTCTGAAGCATCGGATTAAGCTTGAGCTGTGTGTTCATATACACAAGGGCCTTGTGGTCCGTGAAGACCGCAAACCGTTGCCCATCCAAGTATTCCCTGAAATGTGTCAGTCCATATACCAATGCCAGTAACTCCTTCATAGGTGTGGCGTAGTTCTGTTGCACATGGTTCAGAGTCTTACTAAAGAACATTAAGTAATGTTTCTTACCGTTGACCCATTGGAATAGCGCTCCCCTAAACCGTAATCGCTAGCGTCGGTTTCCAAGTTCAGAGGAATGCCGTCGACCGGAAAGTGTAACGCCACAGCATTCACCACTGCGTCCTTCATTGCCTGCCACGCCACGCCTGTGCATGTCTCTCCTCCCAACGATCACCTATCAACTCCTTTGGTTTGAGTTTGCAAAATTCGCGCAAGGGTGCAACCGTGTTCGCGAAATTAGGCAGATGTTCGTGGAGGTAATTTGCTAATCCCAACGCCGAGGCTATATCTTTGTATCGTAGTGGTGTGGGCCAGTCGATCAGCTTGGCCTGCTTTTCATGGGTCAATGTCAATGCCTTGTGCCGATACTTTCTTCCCTAGGATCATGACTTCGGAGATAGCGAAGTGGCACTTGGCAGGGTTAAGCTTAAAACTGTGGTATGTTAAGCGTTGTATCACCTTCTGCACCGTCCTAACGTGTTCGTCATAACCGTCACTGGCGATAACTATGTCATCGATATAGTGGTGAACCGGTAAGCCATCAAGTATTGTACTCAAGGTACGTTGGAACTGCTGCGTGAGTACATGAAGACCGAACGGTGCTGATGTGAACGAGTACTGATAACGTTCGTGTGTAAAACTAAATAAGTATTGTGAGTCTGGATGGATGGGCAGCCTGTGGTATGCAGCCGATATGTCCAGCGTCGTGTAGTACTTCTTACTCTTGAGGCGAGATATGAGTTCGTTGACCTTGGGGATCAGGAACTGGTCACCAGGAATAAGCGCGTTAACGGCACGCATGTCTAAACACACGCGTACCTTCTTGACGTTGCCTTCCGCATCGAATGTCGGTACCGCAAGGAGAGGAAGATTAACAGTCGTTGGTGTCGTTCGTTTCGTGATCACCAAATCCGTCAACCACTTCTTCACTTGTTCATCCACATAGGGGAGCCATCGACCGGATACGAAGTTACGCGCCGATCGCCGCATCTGCAACGCTTGTTCATGGGTTACTGGGATGGTTACCTCACTCCCTTCCAGACGACAGCGCGCGTTGTCGGCAATTTTCGCATTGGCTTCCAAATCCTGTGCCAACCGTTCGCGTACATCGACGGGTTCCGTCGTGTTAGGTGCCTGTCGGCGTGGTATGGGTTCGAGGAGCTCTTCTAGTTCTGTGGGGTCTATTGGTGCAAGTGGCGATTGGATACCGCCTATGTATAGGCCCAAGCCTTTCAACATATCTTGCCCCACTATAACATCTATACCCGTCGGCAAGTTCATCAATTCTAATGAACCGTCGATAATTCTGGTACCGTACCTTATATGTACCACTTCCGTCGTCCCCAGTCGAGGAGTTCGCACTGCCTTGTCAGCTAAATATATAAATGACCCAGGTGGTGCCGGAGTTATTGGTCGGCCAAGGAGGTCTGCGGATGTCTGTGAGATACAACTTCTATTTGCTCCCGTGTCTATCAAGGCTTTGAACGTACGTCCGTTGATTTGTACTTGAATATAGACTCGGTTGTCTGACGTCAGCAATGGGTCTTGTATTGCCATCACTGCTCCAATCGTGGTAACAAATATGAAGCTCCTATCCGACTCAGACACCCTCACCTCTCATGCATGATCGGCTACCGACTCCCCACGTGTCATAGGTGTGGTTTGGTGTTGACGTCATGTGCTCGAAGTCTTCGTAAAGGATCGTGTTGATATGAATCTCTGTAGCTTCCGATGGTGGAGCCAAGTCTTCGTCCTGTGTAATCGCATTCACCTGTACTTGAGGCGTCGGACGTATTGTAACTACGTCTCTAGTCTGGGATGTATTCTGCCCCTGTCCTGCGGTTGACGTTGTGGACGGTCTGTGTACCGATTGTACGTCCCTCAAAGGACGGTTGTTGTCGTATAGCCTTGCCCGACCCTCTGCGCTCACCGCTTGCGACGCCCTGAAATGATGACACCGTGGGATGTGCCTACCACCTGGTGGCGCCTGTGCCTGGCACCCCGCACAAGTCGTTGGTACCGTAGGTTGGGGCCGTTGAGTCCAATTCTGCGTTTGTCGTCTACTCGTCTGTAGGTTGGGGCGGCTATTGGTGTGGTCGCGACTTCCATTGGTCGTCGGGCCCTCGCGGTTGTTGCGACCCTGGAAACGTGCTGCCGTACGTTGCTGTGCATCCTGAATGTCAGGGCTCAACAGCTGTATAAGCTCGTGTGTCTCCATCAGTTGCCATTTGGGATGCAACTGTAGAGTACGTTCATACGTACGGCCGTTGAGAGCTTCTTCTAACAGTTGTACAATGCAGTGGTTCACTAAATTCTGTTGGAAGTCGGCATCTGTCTGGCACCGTTCACGTGCCCTCCTGTGGTTCTCCATGAGCTGTGTCATTTGTTCCATAAGAGGAGTGTGCATGTTCCGACTTTTAAGTCTTTTTCTTTTTTTAACTTTTCTTCAGATGGAACTTTATTTATATCAGCTAATGTATTAACGTGACTTACGCTATTATGTCTATCTACAAATTAGGCATGTGGTCATGAACACTTAGTACTTCTAGTGAAAATTATTCAATAAAGAACAGCTAGAGGTACGCCCTGTGTGATCGAGGATATTTAGGCTCTTAACAAGAGGCAGTCCCGATCATTCTTACACAAGCTACCACTGCTAAATCCTAACTGACTAAATTGTATTTTAGTTTAATATAGTTTGAAACCTAGTAATTTCCATCGAAGTTTACATATTTTTCAGTTAATTAGTAGTTACAGTAGTGTACTGCTTCTAGACTGTCTAACATCGATTTACTATCCAGCAAATACTATGGCTAAGGGTACTTCTAAAGGCAAGGGAGCCGCTAGCTCTAAGCCTGCTAAGCCTGCCGAGCTTCCTGAGGTCCCTGTGGAAACACCTAGCCTGTCTGGAGTTGAGCCTGCCGAGGAAAATGTTGGGGAAGCCAATTCTGAGGTTGGTATAGAGGATTATTCTGAGGATGACTCGTCGGATCCTAAAGCCTTGGAAGAAGAGGTATCTACTACCGCGGAAAGGCTCGCCAGCGTCCGTGTATCACCTAGGAGTGAAGCTCAGGACCCCAGCTTGCCCCCTGACCACGTGCCGTCAAATATTGGGGATAAACGTCGAAAGGCTGGAAAATTCGTGGATACGAATGTCGGGGACATTATAACACCACATCTAAAGGACACTCCAACACAAAATCCGGAGTGAAAAAGAAGTATTGGACCTGTCCGAAAATTTCGGTTTCGCCATCGATGGAGAAGCCATTCCATTCAGCTCAAATCTTGGGGCCGAAGCTGAGGACGCCATAACTCGACAACGAGTGGTTGGATCCTCTCAATCTCGACGCCAATTGAACCGCACTGAAGCGCTCTTGAAGCTGAAGCGCTCTTGAAGGAGCTAGCGGCAGCAGCAGTTGTGGACCCCTCTATCGTGTCCCACTTGGCTGATATTCTTCCTATACCAAGGAAGAAGAAAATTTCGGGCCCAGTTTCGAACCCGAGACCTACTGGTTTACCAGCCAGTATTCGACAACGAGTGGTTGGATCCTCTCAATCTCGACGCCAATTGAACCGCACTGAAGCGCTCTTGAAGGAGCTAGCGGCAGCAGCAGCAGTTGTGACCCCTCTATCGTGTCCCACTTGGCTGATATTCTTCCTATACCAAGGAAGAAGAAAATTTCGGGCCCAGTTTCGAACCCGAGACCTACTGGTTTACCAGCCAGTACGTGTACCACTAAGCCAGTTACCACTGGTGAGAGAGGAAATATTTCAAAATTTAATCTCTATAGCTCTGATGCTACCATTGACCATCCTCTTGACAAACCTAACCCTGTCAGAGGATATGATCGTATGGAACTCGATGAGGCTTACCATCCTCGTAATATCGACCCTCATTTGCCAACTAACCCTGGTAATCACGATTTTGGCAATCGCTACACCAGTACCTCGTTAGAGAGTTCCCGCTCTAATCCTGAGGATGAGGAAGTGAGAACCAGACATCCTCGTCTCAGGCTATTACGCTCTGGTATGCAAGTCCTTGAGGACCGTCTATTGAATGACTCTGACCTTGACGATAGGAAAGCGGATAACATTCGCTATCTAATCGATAACAAGAGAAAGGAAATAGACACCATCTTGGCACTAGCAGCCCGTAGCACTGAGCATGAGCCTCGTGAACGCTTAGAACCAAGCTTTATAAAGCAGCTAGGTAACGCGCAGGCTGAGGTCGATTTCTCTACTAATGAGAGTACAGTGGAGACACTGAAGGCCTTCGACCAACTTAAGGAGTCTGCCAGCCTTAAGGATAAGCAGATGATGAATGCCTTTATTCATTTCTGTGAGTCAGGTGATTGGCGAACTATCTTGAAGGCCCATGAGCCCAACTGGAAAGCCCTACCCTGGCACCAGTTGCGTGATAATATACTTACACCTTTTTTGAAGATGCACGTGACCGTGAACTTCTAGAGTCTCGCAAGTTCTTTGCGAACGATACCACTATTCGAGGTGCTCTAGCTCATATGACACATATGAATACTCGGATGGGTGGTCGTACCTATACTGGCGAATATTTATTAATTTGTCAGATGATGGAGACTCTGGGAGCTAACCTCTTTAAGAAAGTCAATGATGACATCATCGCCTATGGTGATTTGCGATCTATGCCTTGGTCTGTCTTTGAGAAGATAGTTCACAAGCATACCAATCCCTCTACTAGAGTACTTAGTACCACGAGCTACACCCAGCCCACTAAGCGTAACGCAGTAGAGACTAACACTGCGCGTAGTACTAAGAAACCTCGCACTACTACTGGAGGGGGGTACTGGCTCTACTTCTACCGAACCGAAAGGTGAAAAGAAGGTGAGAGCGCCTTGCAAGAAGTGTGGTTACAACCTCACAAAACGTAATGGCAAGTGGAATGGTAGACACGACCCTGTTAAGTGTGCACCAGGCAAGCCAGATTTTGGACACTATATAAAAGAGTGTGCTATTTGCAAGGGTACTAACGGTTGGCACAAAGAGGATTGCAAGGACTTATCGTACGTCCAAGTTAAGCACTGACAGTACCATATGTGTGCACTAGAGCAAGATTATGAGAAAATGTTCAATAAAATCCATACCAAAGGAGATGAACGTATCTTTCAAACAGTTTTTCGTAAATGGAGAAAAAGTTATGGCACTATTCGATCCAGGGGCTGAAGTCTCTGCTATCTCACGCCGAGTAGCCTACGCTACAGATATGGCTGTCCATAACGAAACAACTGATTTAATCTTGGGAAATGGCAAAGTTACTACTTGCGAACAAGCCATTGACTATGCACACATAATGCTGTCAGATAGAAGAGAAGTGAAGACTCACCTAATCGTTACTGACATGTCTCAGAAATAGGATTTAATTATGAGTGTGACTGATCTTCTCAGTTTAGGTATAACACTCACTGGTCTGCCTAATGGGCTAGACCCGAATAAAGATCAGTCAGATGATAATACGTTAAAGATACCTAAACCTCCGGAAGGTGAAGCAAAGGATATGATTCCGCACTTCACCGATATAATTATGGACTTAATTATACAAAACAGGAAGATTGCAATAAATGACTGGTGTATGTTTAAGTTCTTTAATGGGTACGTTAGACTTGACTTAACAAACGTCGACTTCTCTAAGTTAAAGTGTCCTTCACATAACTACGTGAGTTGGAGACACAAAGACGTTGTCAAAACCCAAATCGAAGATTGGTTAAAACAGGGTCTAATTGAAATCAATTATGATGCAACCCCAGTTAACTTAGCTCTCTTAGCGGTCGATCAATATAAATCTGATGGTACGTTTAGTAAAACAAGAGTAGTACTAGACCTGTCGCCAATCAACAAACTAATTCCGCAACATAGTTTTCCCTTACCTAAGATAAGCGAGATACTACGCAAAATGGAGGGTGCGACTATCTTTTCCAAGATAGACTTAAAAGCTGCATTCCATCAACTACAGATATATGAGCCTCATAGGAAATACTTTTTTCCTTTACTTGGCAAGGTAAGAAGTACCAGTTTAAAGGTGCACCTGAAGGCTTACACATGTTACCTTCTTTCTTCCAACAAGTTATGATGGAACTATTTGCGGACCTGTCGTATAACGTATCAGTCTATTTAGATGATATAGTTATCTTTACAAAGACAGCACATGAACATGCTAAACTCGTTAAAGAAGTCTTAAAGCGACTTAATCATGCTAAACTTAAGTTTAACGAAGACAAGTGTTCTTTTGCTAAAGATACTATACACTAACTCGGCTACAAAGTATCTGCAGCAGGGGTAGAAATTGATCCTGGCAAGAAACAGTTTCTGTTGGATTTATCAACACCAATTACTGGAAGAGATGTGAACTCTGTGTGTGGGTTTGTTAACTTCTTCTCGGATTCGGTACCGCATCTTTCTCATTACTTAAAGCCTTTCAGTCACCTACGGCTGCACAAAGGACCTTTGGGAAAGCTTTGGACTAAAGAATGTGATGATGCATTTAAACTAGTCAAAAGTAAAGTAATGGACGCACCCATCATGCAGTACCCTGTGGATGGTGTCCCATTCCAAGTAGCAACCGACGCTTCAGATCGAGCGGTAGGTGGAGTGCTTTACCAAACGATAAATGGTAAAACCGCGCTACATACAATTCTTTAGCAAGAGTTATAATAAGAGTCAACGGAATTACCCTACCGTTAAACAAGAACTCCTTGCTATAGTTACTGCGCTAAGACAGTTTAAAGACTAACTTTATGGAAGTTACTTTACTGTCGCCTGTGATCAAAAGTCTCTAACATACTTAAAAGATATGAACCCTGACTCACAGTTGGTGAGCCGCTGGCATGACATTATTGCCAAGTTCGCTTTTAATATAACACACATACCAGGAATACATAACCATCTTCCTGACATGCTCTCTCGACTTGTGCCCGACTACCAGAAAACAGTCAAGGAGTTATTAGCAACCGATTGGATGCTAAATAAGAAATGGTTTAACCTCGCTCAATCACGATGGGGTCCATTTACTGTTGATATGTTCGCCGCAGAACATAACAAACAGGTTTCTGAATATAGGTCGTTGACTCATCCTAAAGGTGATGCATTTCAGCTTGACTTATCAAAGCATAATGCGTGGGCTAACCCACCTTGTCAACTTATTGCACAGTTGATAAATTATGTTAATATTACTAAATCTACCATTACGCTGTGTTGTCCCTTACGTAACTCCGACCCATGGATACGTGATTTAATTAATATGATTCAAGACGAACCTATTTATGTCGACCGTGAAACCGACACGTTCTTGTATCAGGGATCCTATTCTATTAAGAAGACGCCTTGGAAACACACCATTGTTTGTCGCATCGGTCCTGCAGGTACCACTAAGTGGAAACCCTCAACCGAATTCTTAGCTAAACTAGAGGAGTCTAAAGAGTTTGAACAAAAGCTCAAGACTCGTACAACACATGCACCCAACAAGATTGCAGTCGAGGTAATGCCGATTGAAACGGCATTAGATCGTAAAAAACATGGAACTAGCTAAGGCCATGGATCAAAGACTCAAAACTCTAAGAGAACCTGAAGCTCGCACTCAACTACTTAAAGCGCTGCTTAAAGAACAGCCAGGAGTTGCGAAACAACTGAAGAAGATACTTCAACAATCCAATGTTGTCAATTATGTATCTCAGGACTCTACCCCTCCTGATACTGAGGTTGCCCTTTCCAACAGGACTATGGTTCATCCAGCCAGCGTTACGCAGAATCTGACTGACTTAGAGGAGCTCGAAAGTAGAGTTAAAATTATACATAATTTAACGCATCGAGCATATGAGCATACTTATAAAATGGCTATTCGTGCAGGGCTTGATCACCCTGCGCTGAAAGAAACCATACGTGAAGTATACCGACGCTGTACTGATTGTGAAAAGAACCATTTTAAGCGCTACGGTTGGGCACCCCTAAAAAGTGTGACAGAAGACCAACCGATGCGTCGAGTCATAGTAGATTGATTGAACTCCCGCGATCCAAGCATACTGGCGATGTATATATCTGTCATTTCTTATGTGTGGCTTCGGGCTATAACTTGCTTTATGCAATACCGAACAAACGCCCGCAAAAAGTGGCAGAGTTGTGCTATCACGTCTTTAATGACTTCGGTTTCCCCCGAGTGCTATGTTCTGATAACGGTAGTGAGTTCTGTACCGACGTAATGGAGGCACTTATATTCGTATCATTCATGACCCATAGGCGTGGCTATGTTCTGATAACGGTAGTGAGTTCTGTACCGACGTAATGGAGGCACTTATATTCATATCATTCATGACCCATAGGCGTGGTGTTCCTTATAAACCTCAAACGCAGGGTTCAGATGAGACACGTCATAGAGAACTAAAGGAGCTATTGCGTACCGCACTAGATGACGTTGAGGATATGTGGCCTTATCATTTGAAATGGGTTCAGACTCAAATGAATAGCTGCAAATACAAATTCTTTTTCATATATTTCCAAAGTGTTCGAAATTCACTTTGATGGCTCCAATAGCCTGAGTATTTGGTATGACTCATTTACTTGGATCTATTTGAGACGATAGTAGATATAGGATATAAGCTAAATTTTATAATCTCTGAACTACTACTTACAGGTTTTGGTCCTCCCGCCAATCTCCAAAATCCAATAAGTCTTTTTCTTTTTTTAACTTTTCTTCATATGGAACTTTCTTTATATTAGCCAATGTATCAACTTATCTTACGTTCTTACGTCTATTTACAAATTAGGCATGTGGTCATGGACACTTAGTACTTCTAGTGAAAATTATTTAATAAAGAACAGCTAGAGGTACGTCCTGTGTGATCGAGGATATTAAGGCTCTTCCCAAAAGGCAGTCCCGATCATTCTTACACAAGCTACCACTGCTAAATCCTAAATGACTTAAATTGTATCTTAGTTTATATAACATAGTTTAAAACATAGAAATATCCATCGAAGTTTACACAGAGCAGAAGATTCTAAGAACAACCTTTGGCTATTACCTTACCAAGTAATAAACGTAAGGCGTCTACATCGCAAATGGTTGCTGGACTAAATACTAAACGACATAGAGTACAACATGAGTCTTGAACTCGTACATATAGGTACATACTTATTCGATAAGCCATGATCGAAACCTTTTTACTTTGGTTTTTGCTTTACGAAATAGATTGTACATTCAGGTACGTCCGTAGTCCTAAAAGCTACTGGGGGCTATGTAGAAATACGGCATCCGGTCAGCCTAAAATATCAAGATCAAATGAGATAACACATTGGTTTTCATTTGTATTCAAAATAATTTAATACAGGTTCTTTTTACAATATTTCCAAAGTGTTCTAAATTCACTTTGATGGCTTCAATAACCTGAGTAATTGGTATGACTCATTTACTTGGACCTATTTGAGATGATAGTAGATGTAGGATAGTATAAACTAAATTTTATAATCTCTAAACTACTACTTACAGGTTTTGGTCTTCTCGCCAATCTCCAAAATCCAATAGTCTTTTTTATATCTTTCTTCAGATGGAACTTTATTTATATTAGCTAATGCATTAACTTGACTTACGTTCTTATGTCTATCTACAATTAGACATGTGGTCATGAACACCTAGTACTTCTTGTGAACATTTTTCAAAAAAGAACAGCTAGAGGTACGTCCTGTGTGATCGAATATATTAAGGCTCTTACCAAGAGGCAGTCCCGATCATTCTTACACGAGCTACCACTGCTATATCCTAACTGACCTAAATTATGTAGACAAAGTACTGCAGACAAGGACTTAGGACCGGACCAGAGGACCGGACCTAAGAGGATTTATTGAGGCTCAGACCTAGGAGGATCTACTTTGGCTGACGAAAGGCTCAGACCTAAGAGCAGTAGACCAAGAGGCTCAGACCTAAGAGCTGTAGACCCAGAGGCTCAGACCTAAGAGGAATTTATTGATGATCGGGCCGAGGACCGGATTAGATAGTAGAATATAGTTTAGAGGAATAGAATGATGACTCACCGAGTGTCATCATTAATTAGTAACTAGGAGACCGGAATCTTAGATACGGAGATTTTCACAATATGCCGTTGTTAGAGAAAATCTCGTCTTACACAAAGACGTGATTAATAAATACAGCAGACGCGCCGTTCATATCGGCACTTTTGACTGAAATCAATTATTTCAGACTTAACACTCTTTATCAAGTGTCACTTGGTTTTGACCACATTTTCAAGTGACCGAACTACTGTATTTATTATACTAAGTTCTTTAAAGGTTAACTAACTAAGAAACGACTTAGTTTAACATTTTTTTACCACAATGTCGGGACCCAAGGCTAGACCGTCGCCTACGGTGGGCAAGCAAGCCTGTGCCCAACTGTTGAAACGACTGCTTGAAACAATTCGGCATTTGACCGAGCTATGCAATAAGGTGGAGACAGCATGTGCCAAGACACCGGCACCCGGAGACGACGACACGTGAAAATCCATTTGGAGTTGACTCGGCTGCAGTCTGAGGCCCAGTACTCAATACAAACCTTGGATGGGATACGCCGAGCCCCAGAATGGATGGTTTGAATACGTTGTTGCATGTGAAGGAGGCAAAGGAAAAGAGTCGGATTATTAAAGAGCAACTCCGTCAACTCCGTAAGCTGTCACTGACCTATGCCCCAGGACACGGCCCAGGCGATAGTGGATGATGATTTTTCTGAGTCTGAGGCCGAATCAACAAGGCCACGCACCTGGGTCCCTCAATACTCAACACAAGCGGAGTTGTCATCAACTAGCCAGTTATCTGAGAGCGGGGCTATCAACATGGAGAGAATTAGCCCGGTGAAGCGCAGGATTGAACGCACGAAGCACATACCTCAAGTGGCTCCTTACGCGAATGTCCATGTTACGCGCCGCGAACGATTGCTGAAGAACGCTAAAAATCGAGACCAGACAATTCCGACTCTTGATAAGATGCCGGCTATTGGTCCGGACTGGTATCAGGCATCAGACGATCATGTTCATGCTACTCGTAGAGCGCGGTTGTTGACAAACGCTCAAAATCGGGCACAAATATTTCCGACCCCTGATGAGATGCCGCCTAATAATCCGGATTGGTATCAAGACTCAAAAACGTTAGTGAAATCGCCTGGTAGATTTTTTTTGGACCCAGCGGACCTACACTTGGACATGGCTACCCCTCAAAATTTGTCGTCGTCGGCGAAGCGGTCCTTCGAGACATTTCGTAACGTGATGAAATCTCCACGCCAGCAGCCTCACGGTCGGGCGGCAGCGAATTTATTTCGGGATAAATTACAACAGCATCGTCGTACGCAATCTCCCGAAGAAAGAAAGGAGAATTGTCAGGATAATACTAATTACCTATCGATACGCTGGCTTACCGTAAGCACTTGCCTGCTCACCACGACCGCTACCTAGAAGACCCGCATGGAGGTGAAACGATGTAAGATATCACCACCTACGGCGGCGTGCGTTAATGAATCTACCGCGGCAGAGATGAAAACGCAGGTATTTCTTCTCACCCAACGTATGATGCAAGCAGAAGCTGCGGGACGCACTGAAGACGCTCGTGCGTTGCAGGGCTTAATTCGTACAACTAACGAGACGTTAAAGACTTGCACAATGACGGTCGACAAACGGACACCCAAGGAATGGCCATCTAATCCACAGAGCAGCTATTATTTGGATAATCCGCATAAATTACAGGTGCATGCGTGTATTTTGGATTGGCATAAGAATGCAAATTTTCACAAATTAGACCCGATTTATATGCAAATGGGCCTCCATAGGGCAATACAGAAAGAAGGCGCACCAAAGGCACTTTTGGATTTTATTGTGGAGAACGAACAAAAGTTGCAGTCCATGTCGTTCCAGGACGCCACTGCTTATATTGTACGTACACCCGAACAAGATCTGGAAGATAACGCATACAGAAATGTATTGGCGTGCATGAAGTTAAATCCTTCGGTGTCACTCGAGACCCAACTTCGAAATTTTGAACGCAAGGTCGATTTTATGGAAATGCGACAGTACGAGAATCCGCTACAAGTATACCGCAATCATGGTATGCTCAACCTAATTAATCAAGCTGCGGGGGGTGCATACTACCGTGGCACACTTCGCATGCACCCTAACTGGCGAGAATATTCCGCGATACAAATGCGTGATGTATTTCGGGTGATTATTGACGAGGTGGAGGAACACCGTCGGGCAAACCTCTCCCGACCATTACAAATTCCAGGGGGTTCCCGTTCACGTACACGGACGCGTGTGGAGGCCAACACACGAGATAATTCGCATGCGCCACCAGCACCAAGCCCTAGGGCTCGTTGTAAGTCGTGTGAGCAGAATCTTCCTCCTGGCCCAGCACATGCACTACGTTGCCCTAAATTACTGCGAGCACCGACTTCAACGAACACGGGTAGCCGTACACAACCTGGAGGCGCGCCTCAGCACCGTACGCCGCCTAGAGGAACATCAGCGCGCACACAACAGGCGCAGGGTGATAATCTCCGCCCTCGCGTTAATCTCGTGGCTGGAGATGATCAGATGCCTGATCCGACGCCAGCTGAGGTAGGAGAGAGCGAGACGATGCACATTCATAATTTGGTCGACGAGTCATATGTCGCCAGTGAAGATGAGTTGATGGAGGCCGAGCAAGAGCCCGCCGGTTGGGAAGCGGAACCGAACTCAAACTGAGATGCTTGGGTGTCTGAGTTAAACATGTGCGTTACGTTTGGTTAAATGGCAACAAGAATATTTGCTGTAAAAGATAAATTGTTCCCTAATGACAATCGTGTATATGTTACGTTACAAGTCAACGGATATGCGGTGCGCACACTCATTGATACGGGGGCGAACCGTTCCGTTATCACTCAGGCATCCGCAATAAAGGCGCAACTGTCCATTACACCACCAGCTAAGGAGAGTTACATATACCTGGAGGATAAAGCTTTCCGCACTCCGCGCCTAGGCAGGACACACACCACAACGGTGCAGAATGGTACGAAGTCTGCTGCAGGTTGTACGTTTGAACTTATGAATTTACCCGATAACATTGATGTAATTCTGGGAATGGATATTATGGGCGAATTGAGCTTACGTCTCACACGACTATCTACACTATTTCCGGAAATCAATCGTAATGTTATGGATGAACTACTCGAACCAAAAGACATCGCATGGCACCAGACTTGTCCGAGCCTGAGAATATAAGGCGAACGGCTACGGAAGTATTTAGATGCCAACGAGACTGTTTTTGACGAAGCTAGACGTACGCTACCAGGCAGTGAAGTGTCCCTTCCTATACCTCGAGATAATTTGTTGGGTCTTCGACGGCAAACACGGAACTTTGTGTCGGATAAGTACAAACCACACGTCACACAACAGGTACATAAATGGGAACATGAATTGGTAACCAAGCGCCGTACGTCGGCGTCAGTGGTCAACCTGCCGTTACTAGCAGTACCATCATTTCCACCATCGGGGTAACTCGTTAAGGTTCGGGTGTGTTTGGATTTGCGACAAATCAACGCCCTTATTCCGGGCGACGAGTTTACATTACCAAAGGTTAATGAGATTATCAGTAATTTACGAGGCAAGCGATATTATACCGCGCTAGATTTATCTGCGGCATAACACCGCCTCCCAGTCCACGAGGACTCACAACATATGTTCTCCTTTACTTGAGATAGTCACCAATACTCCTTCACGTCGGCTCCATTTGGATTGTCGACCCTCACGTCACAATTCCAGCGTATAATTAGCACAGCCCATACGTTCTTGAAGCATAGTACACAGGGGGGTGGTAAGTACCCATGGGAACATACAGTAGTGGTACGTATCGGCCATCCGTCGGGATATAAAGTGTCGTCATCGTTTTGGTGTAACTTGGGTCTCGATGTACCTGTGTGTGAAGAAGCTAGTAATCGTTGTCAAGAAACATGGGCACAACCGGTCATGACTAGACATACTTGTCAGGTTGCGGAACAAGTACCTGAGATTTGTGCGGGGGCGACGGTGATTAATCACTCTGGACATGAGGAGGCTAACCGCCTGGTGCAACTCACTTGGCAGTTTCATGAACAAGGACATCCTGCTCCCGCGGTTACGATACAACAGATGCGAGACAATGGACATAATTGGGACCAAATGCTTCCAATAACGGAAGAGGTTCGTAAACAATGTAGTACGTGTTTAGGTAATGACACTGTGAAAAAGGGATTTCATCCTTTAATGAGTATTACGGCGCGTTATCTGTGGGGCCATATTCAGATGGATCTCATTCCGATGGCAGTGACACCCACTAAAGGCAACAAATTTATTTTACATGTCTTGGATGTGGCATCCGGATACTCCATTCTACGGGCGCTACCTGCAAAAGATGCTAAGACGGTGGCAACGGAATTAGTATTGGTATTCGGTGAGCATGGCTTCCCCCGGAAAATTCAGAGTGATGAGGGGACTGAGTTTGTCAACAGCATTGTCAGGTCTTTTACACGAGCACTCGGGACCATACACAAAACATCCCAACCATACCGTCCTCAAACAGTGGGTGCAGCAGAGCGCAGACATAAGGAGATTCACAAATGTGCACGCGCACTTTGTGTGGGCTGTCCGGAACTATAGGATGAACGCATACCTTTCACCATGCTTTATTAGAACCTTCGGATATCACGTCAGCACAAGTCAGCACCATTCAGTGTCTATTTTGGGCGCCGCCATGTTCCATTTGCCGACATGACTGATGACCCCACAAATAATGTATGGCTTAAACGATTGGATGACCTGGAGACGACGATTCTGTCGGAACTTCATCAGAATACTATCAAATACACTGATGCTATGGCGGAGGCCACTGACCAGATGCGGAAGTTTGATTTAATTGAGTTTAAGCTTGGAGACGTTGTTATGATACTCACACAAGGCGCGACTACCAAAACCATGAAGCCTCTGTTAGGCCCATACGTTGTTCACAGTCGTGTAAATCAGAGTTATCATTTACGAGACAAAGATAGCAGCAAACCACCGGAACTTGGAGACCGTCCGGTTAATGTGGAGATTATTCGGCTAGTCCACCGAGCCACAGAGCCACCGCTCGATGAATCGCTATGGAGAGAAGGGAGATCGACATTCCGACACATCATATCACACCGTCACAATGAGGCAGCAATCGGAGTACCTGGTACGCTGGTTAGGGGGCTCTCCCACAGGGGTGACGGCAGATGCGTTTGATGATTCGAACGTAGTGCCTGCATACCGAAAGCGGATTTAAACTCGTGAGAGTCGACGGCAGCGACGGCTGGTACAAGGTTAAAGCGGCCTTGGTAGTTGGTATGTCTGGCCGGGGCTACGTCCTTACTGCACGTATGAGTGACGAATGCACGAGTGTACCTATACTCAACCGATGATATTAACAAAGTAAACTGGTATAGACTTATATACGATAGCAGCTTACTTGACATTACTGTGATCTGACATATTATCTATCAATTAACTAGGTACTACATCAAAATACATTCAATAGACAGTTACACGTAGTGACATATTCATAACACAGACGACATTTACACGTCTATACATACTCATAACAAATTACCAGAATGGCTGTGGTCAGAATACAAGTACTTATATTTATTTGATTATTTTAGGTTTATTACAAGTTTTACAGTTTATCAGAATAATCTGATAAACTGGGTTTTAGGGTTTTACTGGTTTTACAACACATGACTGATGACTCATGTAAAAGTCAGTCATTTTAGGATTACTGTTTACAATTACTAATAAATGAACAACGTCCCCCTCCCTGAGGAGGAAGAACGTTGAGATTTAGTTACTCGACGTGTACTTACTACATGGCTATACATCAGCCATACACTATTCATGGATAGACAAGGCAAAATAATTTTAAACAGAACGTCATTAAACAATGAATGGTGGTTGTGCGTGGCAAGGATATCTATATGCTTAGAGCACAGGTGAGTACCCTGTTGACTCTCACTCAGTGGCGAGAAAACCTGAGGACACGTCGCATTGAACTTTGTGTGAGTTCGGTTATTAACCGCAGCTTCGAGCGTGTTGCATGGCGCCCTCACAGTAGACAGAATAGACTTTGTACGTTTATTTAGATGCTGAGAATGAGGGTGAGCACCCCGGAAGTTCTTACTCAGAGGCGCGCAACCCTGAGGACACGGCGCATTGAACTTTGCCTGAGCACTATAATAGGTGAGCACCCGCAGCTCCGAGCGTGTTGCATAGTCGCTGTGACTGGTGTTGAGTTGGATAGCATATTACGTAAGAGTCGGAACGTGTTACCTTATTACGTAGGTGGCGGAACATGTATAATATCATTACGCAAGAGTCGGAACATGCATACATTATACGTATCAAGTCGGAACGTGGAGCATCATTACGTAGGTGGCGGACCATGTATAACATTATTACGCAAGAGTCGGAACATGTCACACTATTACGTAGACGTCGGAACGTGTAAAGCGCTGTGACGGAGTCACCGTATGCGCGCCCAACTCGAGTATGCTTCAGATGACACCACACCACACTCACACACACGCACACACGGTTAGCAAGACATCGCGAAGTAATCACAATTATACTCGAGCAGATAATTATACAACACATATGAAGGGGTTGACTACGAGGATGCGACAAATAGAGGTTATCTCTGAGCATCGTTTATTGAACAGACGGGCGTGCACCTGCTTCGTCGAATCTGTATTATACAAGGAAATACGAGGATATATTAACATTCGAACAGTAATTATGCATATGCACAGGCTGGGGTACTAGCGGGGGCAAAGCAGCACAAACATGTAATATCTGTCAAAAAAATTGCTTTTAGTTCGATGCGTTTTACGTTTTCAGGTTTTAAAAAACGGGGCCTGAAAATAGGTCTAATTTAAAAATATAATAAAAACGTTTTTGATAAACCGTTTATGGTTTGCAATAACCGTTTAATGTTTTCCCAAAACGTTAACACACATAAACAGGCAACTAACCAACATATAACATACATATAAACACATATATCTCGCGAACTAGGCACGCTACGACATTCATACTTTCACACATATTAGAGGAAGTCATGAGCTTCACAACTACATGGCTTCCGCACACAAAACATTATGAGGGAATACTCTAAATGTATGTGGCCTACATGGGAAAGTCACTAAATGTACATACAGATTTACGGGTACGTTTTCTGATTACCCAATAAAATTCAGTAAATGCAAGTCTCAATTATTTTCTCAAATTTATTTTAAGGAAAAATTGAAAGTACATATAAAGACTTTTTATGTACATTTAGTGACTTTCCAGTGCTGTAATTTTTTTGATGACACAAAGGTTCGACACCAGTTCGGAACCTTTCATACTACAAGGGTTCAACATCAGTTCGGTATTTTACATGGCCGCGTGTTTGATAGTGAATTTGATTTTTCAAAACCAGTCTCTGAAGAATCTTCAACGACAAACAAATACATTCATACTAATTTCTTTCTGCGCACCATTATACTGCTGAGAGCTTGTACACATAACTAAGGCTGTATGTTAATATACTTTGAGAGGTGACATAATACAATCCAAGCGTGGCGCAAAAGTATATAAATTGTACAACCGCCAGGAACCAATTGCTCTGAAATAAAGGTTTCCAGTAGACTAGACGTAGACAGGCAACGACGTTAGCTGAATCAAACACCATACGCCGACTGTACACCGGACGAAACTGTCAGTAATACAATCTGTAAGCAAAGTTTCTATGTATGTATGTACGTATGAATGGATGTATATATATATATATATATATATATATATATATATATATATATATATATTTATATGTACATATAAATATATATTTATCTATATATATATATATATATATATATATATATATATATATAATATATTATATATACATATATACATTTTATATATGTATATATGTATACATATTTATATATATATATACACACGCACACACACACACACACACACACACACATATATATATATATATATATATATATATATTCTATTCCTTCATATTTTATACTTCCTTTCAAATACACAGATAAGCTGTATACAAATCAATGACGAGTCCTGCGCTATTCAGGCAGATTATGTCTTTAAGAATAATTTTTTCAGCTCAGGGACTGCACTATACGTTGGAAAATGCGGCTGTTCATATGTCACCATGTATTGTGATTCCAACCCACAAGGTAAATAGTTGGTGAGCTTTGTTTTATTATGCACAGAGATACATATATAAGGACTAGCAGCTTGTCAATTTAGATGAACCATAAGAAACCGAACGTGACCCGACTACATATCCACTTAGTTTTTGACATCTCAGACACACCAGCGCATTTATGTTGATTTCTAATAACTAGAATGAAAAGTAGAGGTCTCCTGCGACGTTTAAGCCCATGCACTAGTATTCACTATCAAATGTCACAATGTACTGACCTTCCACCTGCAAAGAATGTGCATATTGGTTCTTATCTGTGATATCTGTCTTCATTTTGTAAATGATTTTAGTGCCACACACTCTTTCTTACACACACAAAAACACACGACGCGTATTTCAAATTTGGCAGCAAATGTCTGTCTCGATACTCTGTTTTTAATTTTTTTTTAATTATAGTTTTTTTATTCTCGCCTGTGTGACTATCAAAGATAATGTTTTTTTGGGCGCAGGTTCTATTCTCTCTGCAGCGGTTTCTTTTAACAAACATATACGTATTTATTTACACATATATACATATGTAATGTATTTATTGGCACATATATACATATATAAATATACATATACATATATATTTATATATATATATATATATATATATATATATATATATATATATATATATATATATAACAGGCGAGAGCGTCAGACTTAGGACGAGTCGCAGGCGAAAACGGCAGATTTAGCGGTCGCAGGCGAGAGCCTCAGCCTTGCTTGTCGCAGGCGACAATCGCAGTTATAGTGGTCGCAAGACCTGGTCTTAGTCGTAGTGGTAGCAGTCTTAACAAATCTCTTTATTATTGAATAACCATTGCCCAAATTCTAACTACTAATCTTACGCGTGTGTAGGTATGAAAGTAAAATCTAATGCTGAAGATAGCTGCAAGGTTTGATTTTCAGCTAAACGAATAGAAAAAGGGCTGTATCGACATACGAAAGATGAGACAAATCATACTTGTACAGCTAAAAGTTACCAACGAAACCATAAGAGTGGTATCAAAAATATATCGTATTACTAGGATTTTGTTTATATATATTTTGTTTTAGCACTGTTCATGCCAAATTGATGTAGTCGGACTTTGCCAACCTGACTCTATTACTGTATTATTTGCAGAGTACAACATGAAGATACTCAAAACCGGCGAAACTTTGAAAGTGTTAGACAAGTATACTCTCCCATAATCTAAGGCAGTCAAGCATCTTGATTCTGCTTTACAAGCGCATGCAGGGTTGATACTCGAACCATCACAATTGAAAGGGCATGTGAGAACAGTATCAAACCGTACGTTGTTGGATCACATAAAACAGTTGCAGCTAATAGAGTCTGTAAGAGATATTCTTATGAAGGTCCCAGACACCACATTCGTAGTGTATAAAACTATATGTTCCTACGTAGAAACCGATATTCCTATGTACGACGGAATCTACTTAGCACTTGGTGACATGAAGCGAGTTGTGTCTGCGAAGCTTTGTGGTAGGCCGCGATATCGTTGGCATCATCAAAAGCTTCTGCTGTTTCCCACGTTAGTTCGCCTTCTCGCCATCTCACCAGGTATTCTAACTTCCCCGTCTCATCATTCGTACGGTGTGTGATAATATGGCGAACCTCAACCCCTCCTTCGGTCCATAAGTCTTCGTTAATTGGTGGGTCTGTGCGTCTATGTACTAAACGGAGGAGTTCCACCCGTACCGGTTTGTCCTTGAATTCTGGTGGGGCGGAACCATCTTTGTTCGCTAACTCATAGCGTTGACCGTGTCTAGCTTTGACTACATATGGACCAAACAATGGCCGCATGGCCTTCGTTGTTCGGCCTACTGATCGTACCATGACCACATCTCCTTCGTCGAAATATACCAAGTCGTGAGAATGCAGGCGGTCAAATGTCGTCGTAAGCTTGCCTGTATACTTCTTGGTAATGTGGTGAAGGGTCGGCAATATGGTGTCCTGTAACTGGTCTAATCGTTGTGCCCAGGTGTCATTCGTCATCGGCTGGGAATCCGGTAACTCGTCTGTGAAATCGGCGAACGGAACATGGCGGCGGCCAAAGTACACGCTAAACGGTGCACTCTTATGAACGTGTAATCTCTTTGTGACGTCGTTCTGCCGCGTGTAAACTTCGATGGAAATTACTAGGTTTCAAACTATATTAAACTAAAATACAATTTAGTCAGTTAGGATTTAGCAGTGGTAGCTTGTGTAAGAATGATCGGGACTGCCTTTTGTTAAGAGCCTAAATATCCTCGATCACACAGGGCGTATGTAAACTTCGATGGAAATTACTAGGTTTCAAACTATATTAAACTAAAATACAATTTAGTCAGTTAGGATTTAGCAGTGGTAGCTTGTGTAAGAATGATCGGGACTGCCTCTTGTTAAGAGCCTAAATATCCTCGATCACACAGGGCGTACCTCTAGCTGTTCTTTATTGAATAATTTTCACTAGAAGTACTAAGTGTTCATGACCACTTGCCTAATTTGTAAATAGACATAATAACGTAAGTCACGTTAATACATTAGCTGATATAAATAAAGTTCCATCTGAAGAAAAGTTAAAAAAAAGAAAAGACTTATTGGATTTTGGAGATTGGCGGGAGGACCAAAATCTATAAGTAGTAGTTCGGAGATTATAAAATTTAGTTTATAATATCCTACATCTACTAATGTCTCAAATAGGTCCAAGTAGATGAGTCATACCAAATACTCAGGCTATTGGAGCCATCAAAGTGAATTTAGAACACTTTGGAAATATTGGAAAAGAGCTTGTACTAAATTATTTAAAATACAAATAAAAAACCAATGTATTATCTCAATTGATCTTGATATTTTAGACTGACCGGAGGCCGTATTTCTACATAGCCCCCCAGTAGCTTTTAGAACTACGAACGTACGTTAAGATACGATCTAGTTGGTAAAGCGAAAACCAAAGTAAGAACGGTTTCGGTCATGACTTATCGAGTAAGTATGTGCCTATATGTACGAGCTCAAGACTCATGTTGTACTCTATGTCGTTTAGTATTTGGTCCAGTAACCATTTCCGATGTAGGCGCCTTACGTTTATTATTTGGTAAGGTAATAGCCAAAGGCTGTTCTTCATTAGTAAGTAAGTTTGAACAATTTTCTGCACTGTTGGTAAGCAGATCAGAAAGTTTAGTCACGTAGGAAGTAGGTGGCAAATAGGGAATTTCAGATCCGTCAGGGTTTGTAGTCACCTGAGGAAACCCTTTTCGTTTATCTCGTGTGTTCTTATGTAAACGCTTATTCCATTTCTTATTAAAGATACGAAGAAAGTCGCGAGATTCACGAAATGCATCGGAGGTTAGCAAGCTACTGTCCCATCCATGAAACGGGTCTTGTAGTAAGTGTAACCGTCTTCGGATGTTTTATCAATTATATCTTTGACTTGTGACTCCATAACTGGTATATCAGAATCAAATGAGCGAGCGAATGAGAGTTCGGAGGTAGGGATACGGTGAGTGCCTAGATTGGTTGCGCTAGTACCATCAATGTTATTCACTTCGTAAGTATCACTCTCTTCTCATCATGGTAGGAAATAACAAAAGGTCCTATCGTCTTAGAAGAGAGTTCGGTAACGTTGGCGTTTCGATTTATAATGTTAACGTAATCGCCGACTTTGAACTGAACAATGTTCTTAGTGTTATTCCATCGGTCATACGCTTTAAGTAGGACGCGATTCTTGTGCTCGAGTAAACAGGGGTAAACAACGTTCTGCATATGCTCGATCTTTTGTAGCCACGGGGTAGCGTGTTTCTCGGGCGCAGTTTTATCAAACGTTGCTTGTAATTCACTATAGCGGCCAAAGAAATAGTGAAACGGGAGTGTTCCAGTTTGAGGATGCATGCAGTTATTCATTTGAGTCTGAACCCATTTCAAATGATAAGGCTACATATCCTCAACGTCGTCTAGTGCGGTACGCAAGAGTTTCTTAAGTTCTCTATGACGTGTCTCATTTGCACCCTGCGTTTGAGGTTTGTAAGGAACACCACGCCTATGGGTCATGCCTGATACGAGTATAAGTGCCTCCATTACGTCGGTACAAAACTCACTACCGTTATCAGAACATAGTACTCGGGGAAACCGAAGTCATTAAAGACGTGATAGCATAATTCTGCCACTGTTTGTGGACGTTTGTTCGGTATTGCATAAAGCAAGTTATAGCCCGAAGCCACACATAAGAAATGACAGATATATACATCGCCAGTATGCTTGGATCGCGGGAGTTTAACCAAATCGACTATGACTCGGCGCATCGGTTGGTCTTCTGTCACACTTTTTTAGGGGTGCCCAACCGTATCGCTTGATCTGGTTCTTTTCACAATCAGTACAGCGTCGGTATACTTCACGTATGGTTTCTTTCAGCGCCGGGTGATCAAGCCCTGCACGAATAGCCATTTTATAAAAAGTATGCTCATATGCTCGATGCGTTAAATTATGTATAATTTTAACTCTACTTTCGAGCCCTCTAAGTCAGTCAGATTCTGCGTAACGCTGGCTGGATGAACCATAGTCCTGTTGGAAAGGGCAACCTCAGTATCAGAGGGGTAGAGTCCTGAGATACATAATTGACAACATTGGATTGTTGAAGTATCTTCTTCAGTTGTTTCTGCAACTCCTGGCTGTTCTTAAGCAGCGCTTTAAGTAGTTGAGTGCGAGCTTCAGGTTCTCTTAGAGTTTTGAGTCTTTGATCCATGGCCTTAGCTAGTTCCATGTTTTTACGATCTAATGCCGTTTCAATCGGCATTACCTCGACTGCAATCTTGTTGGGTGCATGTGTTGTACGAGTCTTGAGCTTTGTTCAAACTCTTTTAGACTCCTCTAGTTTAGCTAAGAATTCGGTTGAGGGTTTCCACTTAGTGGTACCTGCAGGACCGATGCGACAAACAATGGTGTGTTTCCAAGGCGTCTTCTTAATAGAATAGGATCCCTGATACAAGAACGTGTCGGTTTCACGGTCGACATAAATAGGTTCGTCTTGAATCATATTAATTAAATCACGTATCCATGGGTCGGAGTTACGTAAGGGACAACACAGCGTAATGGTAGATTTAGTAATATTAACATAATTTAACAACTGTGCGATAAGTTGACAAGGTGGGTTAGCCCACGCATTATGCTTTGATAAGTCAAGCTGAAATGCATCACCTTTAGGATGAGTCAACGACCTATATTCAGAAAACCTGTTTGTTATGTTCTGCGGCGAACATATCAACAGTAAATGGACCCCATCGTGATTGAGCGAGGTTAAACCATTTCTTATTTAGCATCCAATCGGTTGCTAATAACTCTTTGACTGTTTTCTGGTAGTCGGGCACAAGTCGAGAGAGCATGTCAGGAAGATGGTTATGTATTCCTGGAATGTGTGTTATATTAAAAGCGAACTTGGCAATAATGTCATGCCAGCGGCTCACCAACTGTGAATCAGGGTTCATATCTTTTAAGTATGTTAAAGACTTTTGATCACAGGCGACAGTAAAGTAACTTCCATAAAGGTAGTCTTTAAACTGTCTTAGCGCAGTAACTATAGCAAGGAGCTCTTGTTTAACGGTAGGGTAATTCCGTTGACTCTTATTATAACTCTTGCTAAAGAATTGTATGTAGCGCGGTTTACCATTTATCGTTTGGTAAAGCACTCCACCTACCGCTCGATCTGAAGCGTCGGTTGCTACTTGAATGGGACACCATCCACAGGGTACTGCATGATGGGTGCGTCCATTACTTTACTTTTGACTAGTTTAAATGCATCATCACATTCTTTAGTCCAAAGCTTTCCCAAAGGTCCTTTGTGCAGCCGTAGGTGACTGAAAGGCCTTTAAGTAATGAGAAAGATGCGGTACCGAATCCGAGAAGAAGTTAACAAACCCACACACAGAGTTCACATCTCTTCCAGTAATTGGTGTTGATAAATCCAACAGAAACTGTTTCTTGCCAGGATCAATTTCTACCCCTGCTGCAGATACTTTGTAGCCAAGTAAGTGTATAGTATCTTTTTAGCAAAAGAACACTTGTCTTCGTTAATCTTAAGTTTAGCATGATTAAGTCGCTTTAAGACTTCTTTAACGAGTTTAGCATGTTCATGTGCTGTCTTTGTAAAGATAACTATATCATCTAAATAGACTGATACGTTATACGACAGGTCCGCAAATAGTTCCATCATAACTTGTTGGAAGAAAGAAGGTAACATGTGTAAGCCTTCAGGTGCACCTTTAAACTGGTACTTCTTACCTTGCCAAGTAAAGGAAAAGTATTTCCTATGAGGCTCATATATCTGTAGTTGATGGAATGCAGCGTCGCACCTCCATTTTGCGTGTAGTATCTCGCTTATCTTAGGTAAGGAAAACTATGTTGCGGAATTAGTTTGTTGATTGGCGACAGGTCTAGTACTACTCTTGTTTTACTAAACGTTCCATCAGATTTATATTGATCGACCGCTAAGAGAGCTAAGTTAACTGGGGTTGCATCATAATTGATTTCAATTAGACCCTGTTTTAAATCCTCAATCTTCGATTTGGGTTTTGACAACGTCTTTGTGTCTCCAACTCACGTAGTTATGTGAAGGACACTTTAACTTAGAGAAGTTCGACGTTTGTTAAGTCCAAGTCTAACGTACCCATTAGATAACTTAAACATACACCAGTCAGTTATTGCAATCTTCCTGTTTTGTATACTAAGTCCATAATTATATCGGTGAAGTGCGGAATCATATCTTTTGCTTCACCTTCCGGAGGTTTAGGTATCTTTAAACATATTTATCATCTGATTGATCTTTATTCGGGTCCAGCCCATTAGGCAGACCAGTGAGTGTTATACCTAAACTGAGAAGATCAGCTCATAACTCTTATAATTAAATCGTATTTCTGAGACATGTCAGTAACGATTAGGTGAGTTCTTCACTTCTCTTCTATCTGACAGCATTATGTGTGCATAGTCAATGGCTTGTTCGCAAGTAGTAACTCTTGCCATTTCCCAAGATTAAAGAAATCCATTGTTTCGTTATGGACAGCCATATCTGAAGCGTAGGCTACTCGGCATGAGATAGCAGAGACTTCAGCCCCTGGATCAAATAGTGCCATAACTTTTTCTCCATTTACGAAAAACTGCTTGAAAGATACGTTCATCTCCTTTGGTATGGATTTTATTGAACATTTTCTCATAGTCTTGCTCCTAGTGCACACATATGGTACCGCCAGTGCTTAACTTGGACGTCTGGTAAGTCCTTGCAATCCCTCTTTGTGCCAACCACGTTGAGCTGGGGTTAGGTTTGTCAGATAGGATGGTCGATAAGAAACATCAGAGCTATAGAAATTGAATTTCTTCGCCAGTAGGTTGGCTTAGTGGTAAACATACTGGCTGGTAAACCAGCAGTGGCCATTTTGACTGACCGGGGCCGTACTTACAGGGCCCAGTCGTGTAAACCAATTGGGTATTCCACTGATGAACTGACCGGGTACGTATTTCTACGGGGCCCGTAACCACTGGTGAGAGAGGCGCTTTGCAAGCCAATTTACCATAAGCCATACCACTTGGTGGCGGTAGAATTTATCATACTCTCTGACAAACCTATCCTCTGTCGAGGTAATAGTGATCGTATGGAACTCGATGAGGCTTACCATCCCTCGTGGTATTATCGACCCCTCATTTGCCAACTAACCCCTGGTAATCACGATTTAGCGAAATCGCTACACCAGTACTCTAGTTAGAGAATTTTAGCGCTTGTCAATCCTGAGGATGAGGAAGGGAGAACTTCAGGCATACCTGTCTCAGGCTATTACGCTCTGGTATGCAAGTCCGCGAGGACCGTCTATTGAATGACTCATTCTCTTGGACGATATGAAAGCGGATAACATTCGCTATCTAATCGATAACAAGAGAAAGGAAATAGACGCTATTATAGGTACTACCAGCCCGTAGCGCTTCGAGCATGAACCTCGTGAACACTTAGAACTAAGCTTTATAAAAGCAGCTAGGTAACGCGCAGGCTGAGGTCGATTTCTCTACTAATGAGTACAGTATATATTGGAGACGCTGTGAGAGGCCTTCGACCAGCTGCAGTCTCTGCCAGCCTTTAGGGATAAGCGAGATGATGCAATGCTATTATTCATTTCTGTGAGCCAGGTGAGATGGCGAACTATCTTTGAAGGTGCTCATGAGCCTTCAACTGGAAAGCCTCACCCTGGCACCAGTTACTGCGTGGTGATAAATATTTCTAACACCTTTTTTTGCTTGATTATACGTCACCGTGAACTGGCAGACTCACTACTTAGTTCTTTGCGAACAGGCCTTCGAGGTGCGCTAGCACATGTGACTCATGAATTCTAGTATGAGAAATCGTACCTCAGCCTGCGCGTTAGCTTTATAAAGCTGTCGGTTCTAAGTGTTCACGAGGCTCATGCTCAGTGTCCACGGGGCCAAGTTAGTGCCTAAGATGGTGTGCTATCTATGCCTTTCTCTTGTTATCGATTAGATAGTACGAATGTTATCCGCTCTATCGTGAAGGTCAGAGTCATTCAATACCCATGAGGTCCTCAATCCCACTAAGCGATACGCAGTGCGTAATAGCACTGAGACGTAGTATGTCTGAAACCTCACTCTCATCCTGGAGGATTACTGGCTCGGGAACTTCTACTAACCGAGGTGATACTGGTGTGAGCGCCTTGCCAAAATGTGATTTCAACCTCACAAAACCGTAATGTAAAATGGAATGGTGTGGTCTACGACCCTATTACGAGGATGGTGTTTTCCGAAATCAGATTTTGGACACTATATACGAAATCAGTATCCTCACTTGACAGGGCACTAGCGGTTGGCACAAGAGGATGGTCGATGGTACTTATCAGAGCTATAGAGATTAAGCACTGACGGTATTATCTGTACTCTCTTGCCAGTGGTAACGAAGCTTAGTGGTAAACATACTGGCTGGTAAAACCAGTAGGTCTCTCGAGTTCGAACCCGGCCCGAATTTTTTTTTTCTTCGGTATAGGAAGAATATCAGCCAAGTGGGATACGATAGAAGGGTCCACACAAGCGCTGCCAGCTCCTGCCAAGTAGCGCTTCAGTTTGGTTCAATTGGCTGTCGAGATGGAGAGATCTGAGCCACTCGTTGTCGGGTTATGGCGTCCTCAGCCGGCGAACAAGCCGTGACTATGCACACTATAATGGTTTCAGATAGAATCGAAAGTGAAGAACGAACCGAATCGTTGCAGACATATATAAATACTTCCCTTTCAGTATAGATTTGTGCTGAGTGTCCTCGGATTGGGTATAACGCTAATGCCCTTGCCCTAATTCGCTATTCACGAAATAGATCAGTCAGATGATTCGACGTTAAAAGATCCCCACACAAACTTTCGGCACGTGAAACGACGGAATACCAGTCCTGAGCTTCACCGATAAATTATGAACTTAATGATACAGCACAGGACGCTGGCGATAACTTTCTTTGCGGTATGTAGATAATTCTTCTCCAAGGTACTTTAGACTGACTTAACCGACGTCGTCATCTCTCAGTTAAAACTGTCGTACCATACCTACGTGAGTTTGCTTCCCCAGACACGTATAATCTATACCCAACTCCAGACAGGCTTAAAGGAAGGATTGATAGAAATCAATCAGGATGCCTCGGCAGTTAACTTAGCTGCAGCGCTTGATGAGCTATAAATCCCTTGAACCTTTGAGTAAGCACCCCTTAGCCATTGAACCTGTCGCTGGATCGGTAAATTGATGTCGTGACATGTCTGTACAGTACACTAGAACAAGCGAGATACTATATAACTGGAGGGTGCGACTATCTTACACAAGCTAGACCACCGCTGCATTCCGTCCATCAACTGAAAAATATGTAAACTTCGATGGAAATTGCTAGGTTTCAAACTATAATAAACCAAAATACAATTTAGTCAGGTTAGATTTAGCAGTGGTAGTTTGTGTAAGAATGATTGACCGCCTCTGTTAAGAGCCTAAAATTATGAAGTGATCATTGCGGACAGGGCGTATAACGTAGCTGTCTCTTTATTGATATAATTATCACTAGAAGTACTAAATGTTCACGACCACTTACCTAATTCAGTAATAATAGACATAATAACGTAAGTCACGTTAATACATTAGCTGATATGTAATAAAGTTCCATCTGAAGAAAAGTTAAAAAAAGAAAAAAGACTTACCCAGATTTTGAGATTGGCGGAGGAATCAAAATCATCCGAGTAGTAGTTCGAGACAGTTTCCTATTTAGTTTATCAATATCCTACATCTACTGGATGTCTCAAATGAGGTCCAAGTAGATGAGTCATACCAAATACTCAGGCTATTGGAGCCATCAAAGCGAATTTCTAGAACACTTGGAAATATTGGAGTCAAGAGCTTTTGTACTAATTACCTTTGGGAAAAATACAAATAAAACCAATAATTTATCTCAATTGATCTGATATTTTAAGTAAAACCGATGGCCGTATTTCTCACACAGTACCCTGTGGATGGTGTCCCATTCCAAGTAGCAACCGCGACGCTTCAGATCGAGCGGAAGGTGGAGTGCTTAACCAAACGATAAAATGTTGACCCCTGCGCTACATACAATTCTTTAACAGAGTTATAAGCAAAGTCAAACGGAATTACCCTTACCGTTAAAACAGAGCTTCTTTTTTTGCTATAGTTACTGCGCTTGAGACAGTTTAAAGAACTACCTTTATGGAAGTTACTTTATCAATCGCCTGTGATCAAAAGTCTGTAACATGCTTAAAGATATGAACCCTGATTCTGAGTTGGTGAGCCGCTGGCATGACATTGGCTGCCAAGCCTGCTTTTAATATAACACACATTCCAGGAATACATAACCATCTTCCTGACGTGCTCTCTCGACTTGTGCTTGCGACTGCCAGAAAACGGATCCAAAGAGTTATTAGGCAACCGATTGGCGGATTAACTAAATAAGAAGTAGTTTTAACCTCGCTCAATCACACGATGCGGTTCATAATTACTGTTACGATATGTTTAAACGCAGAACATAACAAACGGGTTTCTGAGTCTCGTTAGGTGACTCAACTTTAAAGGTGATACATTTCCAGCTTGACTTATCAAAGCATAATGCGTGGGCTTCAACTTACACCTTGTCAACTTATCTTACAGTTGTTAAAGTATGTTAATATTACGAAATCTACCATACACGCTGTGTTGTGCCTTACGTAACTCCGACCCATGGATACGTGATTTAATTTAATATGATTCAAGACGAACTCTATTTATGTCAGGCCGTGAAACCGACATCGCTCTTGTATCAGGGATCCTATTCTGTTAAGAAGCACGCCTTGGAAACTTACCATTGTTTGTCGCATCATTCTGCACAAGTGCCACTAAGTGGAAAACCCTCAACCGAATTCTTAGCTAAACTAGAGAGGTTCAAAGAGTTTGAGGCAAAAGCTCGAGACTCGTACAACCACATGCACCCAACAAGATTGCAGTCGAGGTAACGCCGATTGAAACGGCAAATAGATCGTAAAACATGGAACTAGCTAAGGCCATGGATCAAAGACTCAAAACTCTAAGAGAAACTGCAGCTCGCACTCAACTACTTAAAGCGCTGCTTAAAGAACAGCCAGGAGTTGCGAAACAACTGAAGAAGATACTTCAACAATCCAATGTTGTCAATTATGTATCTCAGGACTCTACCCCTCCTGATACTGAGGTTGCCCCTTTCCAACAGGACTATGGTTCATCCAGCCAGCGTTACGCAGAATCTGACTGACTTAGAGGAGCTCGAAAGTAGAGTTAAAATTATACATAATTTAACGCATCGAGCATATGAGCATACTTATAAAATGGCTATTCGTGCAGGGCTTGATCACCTGGCGCTGAAAGAAACCATACGTGAAGTATACCGACGCTGTGCACTTGATTGTGAAAAGAACCAGATCAAGCGATACGGTTGGGCACCCTAAAAGTGTGACAGAAGACCAACCGATGCGCCGAGTCATAGTCGATTTGGTTAAACTCCCGCGATCCGGGCAAGCATACTGGCGATATATATCTGTCATTTTCTTATGTGGCTTCGGGCTATAACTTGCTTTATGCAATACCGAACAAACGTCCACAAACAGTGGCAGAATTATGCTATCACGTCTTTAATGACTTCGGTTTCCCCCCCGAGTACTGTGTTCTGATAACGGTAGTGAGTTTTTGTACCACCGACGTAATGGAGCGCACTTATACTCGTATCAGGCATGACCCATAGGCGTGGTGTTCCTTACAAACCTCAAACGCAGGGGTGCAAATGAGACACGTCATAGAGAACTTAAGAAACTCTTGCGTACCGCACTAGACGACGTTGAGGATATGTGGCCTTATCATTTGAAATGGGTTCAGACTCAAATGAATAACTGCATGAATCCTCAAACTGGAACACTCCCGTTTCACTATTTCTTTGGCCGCTATAGTGAATTACAAGCAACGTTTGATAAAACTGCGCCCGAGAAACACGCTACCCCGTGGCTACAAAGATCGAGCATATGCAGAACGTTGTTTACCCCTGTTTACTCGAGCACAAGAATCGCGTCCTACTTAAAGCGTATGACCGATGGAATAACACTAAGAACATTGTTCAGTTCAAAGTCGGCGATTACGTTAACATTATAAATCGAAACGCCAACGTTACCGAAACTCTCTTCTAAGACGATAGGACCTTTTTTTGTTATTTCTACCATGATGATGAGAAAGAGTGATACTTACGCAAAGTGAATAACATTGATGGTACTAGCGCAACCAATCTAGGCACTCACCGTATCCCTACCTCCGAACTCTCATTCGCTCGCTCATTTGATTCTGATATACCAGTTATGGAGTCACAAGTCAAAGATATAATTGATAAAACATCCGAAGACGGTTACACTTACTACAAGACCCGTTTCATGGATGGGACAGTAGCTTGGCTAACCTCCGATGCATTTCGTGAATCTCGCGACTTTCTTCGTATCTTTAATAAGAAATGAAATAAGCGTTTACATAAGAACACACGAGATAAACGAAAAGGGTTTCCTCAGGTGACTACAAACCCTGACGGATCTGAAATTGCCTATTTGCCACCTACTTCCTACGTGACTAAACTTTCTGATCTGCTTACCAACAGTGCAGAAAATTGTTCAAACTTACTTACTAATGAAGAACAGCCTTTGGCTAATACCTTACCAAATAATAAACGTAAGGCGCCTACATCGGAAATGGTTACTGGACCAAATACTAAACGACATAGAGTACAACATGAGTCTTGAACTCGTACATATAGGCACATACTTACTCGATAAGTCATGACCGAAACCGTTTTACTTTGGTTTCGCTTTACCAACTAGATCGTATCTTAACGTACGTTCGTAGTTCTAAAAGCTACTGGGGGCTATGTAGAAATACGGCCTCCGGTCAGTCTAAAATATCAAGATCGATTGAGATAATACATTGGTTTTATTTGTATTTTTAAATAATTTAGTACAAGCTCTTTTTTCCAATATTTCCAAAGTGTTCTAAATTCACTTTGATGGCTCCAATAGCCTGAGTATTTGGTATGACTCATCTACTTGGACCTATTTGAGACATTAGTAGATGTAGGATATTATAAACTAAATTTTATAATCTCCGAACTACTACTTATAGATTTTGGTCCTCCCGCCAATCTCCAAAATCCAATAAGTCTTTTCTTTTTTTTTAACTTTTCTTCAGATGGAACTTTATTTATATCAGCTAATGTATTAACGTGACTTACGTTATTATGTCTATTTACAAATTAGGCAAGTGGTCATGAACACTTAGTACTTCTAGTGAAAATTATTCAATAACGAACAGCTAGAGGTACGCCCCTGTGTGATCGAGGATATTTAGGCTCTTAACAAGAGGCAGTCCCGATCATTCTTACACAAGCTACCACTGCTAAATCCTAACTGACTAAATTGTATTTTAGTTTAATATAGTTTGAAACCTAGTAATTTCCATCGAAGTTTACAGTGGATTGTGGTTGGAACGAGCTTGGGCCGGGGTTTGTAAAGCATATGTGGATGCTTGACAAAGTGTGGGTTTTATAGTAAACGTGGTATCCACCACGTTGTCAAAAATAACTATGGAGGTAGAGCGGTAAGAGAGTTGACATGCTGGACGAGAAGAATGAAACTTCAATTCAAAGCCGTGATCTTGGAGACAATTCTGGCATCCCAACGATCATAGTTGTCACCTTGTAGTGAAAAGGCAAGTCCATTTAATGCGATTGGAGCCGGAGGCTGAGTCGTCTTGTGAGCCGAGCATGATACGAAAGTAAATGGACCTTAAAAAAGAGAGCCCATAACTTAATAACGCTTATAACTTTGTACCCTAAATGACTAAAAGTTTATTTAATATTTTCTGTATAATATATACTGAAACGAACGATTAGTTATAAGTGCAAATTTGAATATTATGCGTATCTTAGAAATAGAGAATAATAAGGTAACTAGGCGATGTGAGAAAAACTTGGTTAAAGTTTCTTATAATCCAAGTTGATGATCAATCACGCTTGAAATATTTATGTACATATTTAAGACTACCATATATAAAACCACACAGTCATAACTCATACATATTTACATCTTTTTTTTTTGTTAGTACTGGCTTACTGCTCACCTTCATTGCGAGTTCTCACTAGTTCAGACTTCTGACTTCAGAAGTTCAGACTTCAGACTTCAGAAGACCAGACTTCAGACTTCAGACTTCAGACACAAAAAAATCATATTTGAGATTTCAGAAGTTAAGATTTCAGAAATTGAGTTGCAGACGTCTTGAGACTTCAAAGTTCAAATTTTTCAAGAGTGAAGCATTTTCGTCCTCCTTGTTCTTCTTCATCCTAACAGCCAGATCTACCTTCGGCTCTTAGTCCGTCCCAGTATTTGTTCCATGAGACAATGACTAACCCACATATCCGCGACTGCACTTCTGCTGTATTCTATATTCATATTTTTTTGGTTGGAATGAGAGCTTTTAAGAAAGTACTCTGAGGGGGGGCTCTACAGGTTATTATTGGCCTATTTTACGAGTCCTTCCCTCTCGTATTATTCTCGCTACTACTGTGCCCAAGCCTACCCCTAGTGGTGGTTGGACCATACTCAACTATTACGGCACCAATATATAGTATCGACATCTGACTCACAGACTTCCACCTTACGGTGTCGCACTTCTATATATCTCAGTAAAGTTCTGAATTATGACCTTGGCAATCTACAGCCAGAAATAGGCGGAACTGCCAACCCCAATCACATACATGCTCGAGGTTCTTGAACTGAAAGACACTGAATCCGACACAATTATGTACTGCAACACCGTTTCCGTGAAATAAAACCGCTGACGCGACAAAAAATCAAGCACTTTTAGATTTGCATCAAATGTACAAATATAACAAGAGACACTGAGATCCTGTAATGAATACTATTTCACGTGTTCAAATAGATATTTGCATATAGTCACAAGAATGAATATGAAATTGCTAAACAATCACACGTGCACGTTGTAAATAAGAACTTTACTCACATTGTCAGATATTCAGCAGAATTTATTCTTGAAAATACTAGGTAAAGCTGATGTCGACCCATACCTGCCGCACCACCCTTAATACCCTTTCCACTATTCTTCTAATTGACATAGAAATATCACATCAACAGACATCGCAGCCTAACATGCCTTTTTTTATCCAGTAACGTACAGACACCATGGTTGAAGCATTATTTGCACTTGGACAAATACTGTTTATGCTGGATCGTTGTGCTCGAAGAATGGTGGCTGATGTGGGGCGACTATATTGATATCGATTACATGCCTTACTCCATTCAAAAAAATTCAACCCCAACACACTCCAATAGTATGCAGCCACTGTCTCCTACGCTACGGCCTCTACATTTAACAAAAAATACCGCACACAGAAAACGTCCGTCTACTTGTTTAGGCACTCTCCGTAGTCTTGAATATTGTAGACAGACATACAATAACTTTGTGTAATTTATCACGCCCTTTCAACCGCACTGCTTCATTGTTTCTCAATCTGGCTTTCCTATGTAACCCACAGGTACCCAAACAGTTAATTTCTGCAGCTCAAAACATTTGGAAGAGTGTGATAAAAAAGAATCATAGAAACATTGAAGTGTATGTCTCGCTCTATATATATCTCTCCCAAAATGCTGTGCCTATATACAGTACATGACTATATACTCGACGTATTTCACGTCTACACCTTAACATCTAAAGCTACGCTTGGAATCGCTAACATTCAGAGGCATGTTTTGGTTATGTATTGTCCGGTAGGTATCGATGTTCTTTTGGTGCACTTGGATTTGCATCCAACATGACGCGCCCACATTAGCTGTACATTGAAGCTGTACATTGAACCAGCTGGCAGCTTTCTTTATAAACTCTTTTTGAGCAGACTTTGATGCCCTCGTCCGTGTTCTCCTATTATTCGCCGGGGCCGCCCCGTTTGCCCTCATTTATTGCGACTGCACGACTGGCCAAACTATGGATGCTGCTTTACTGTCTTATGGTATCATGGTGTCAAACTCAAATTATTCCGATAGACATCAGCCCGCGAAATCTTTAAAGGACGACAGACAGGAAAATTTGGCTACAACAGTTATGTATATCATTCTTGACTAAGAATACCTATGATTAAATACAATGAAGAACGAAAGACCATCGACTGTGACATATGTATCACAAACTGACGTTGAGGTTGATGGCAATACTGAAATTCAACCCAAACAGAAAAGACTGAATATAGCTGCCTAGGGCTACGGTATTGTTCTAAAGTACTTTTGCAACAGATTTGATTAGCCATTTGGGGGGAATGTTTATCTCAAGACATTTGCCGCAATTCTGATATGATCATAGTAAACACAAGTTGTGCATACATCTCGCTCGCCGCAACAAAGAAGAAACATACACGACCTGCATGATAACTCATCATCTGCGACAAGCCGCAGTGATACGGCAAATCAAGTAATAGTGGTTCCCTAATAAATCTGACCATTAGAACTTCCTCCCTATCAGTGGACAGTGGGCATGGATATCTTTGTACGGAGCTAGTTGAATGTAAACGCGAAAGTTTGTAAAATCACAAATTACCATATCTCATATTAAAACTTGCACCGTTCATCAAAATTGTATTTGCCGCCATGCTAAGTTGACGGACCTGTGAGTACCGGAAATATCCGCTGCAAACCCCAAATAGAAACGGTGCAGCCAGACAGACAACGAGAGCTATTCGACACCCCTGGTAGCTGTCGGTTTTTTTGCTGATGATTCACACTATTGATATTGGAACTTGTGTATGTGAGTGTGTGACTAGTGATGATTAGTTAACTTGTGATTGGGCAAAAAAAAAAGGCGGGTAGATTTTGGGACGATTGTGTCTAAAAGTCTGGTATGTGAGGGAATTGGATTGCGCCATTAGCAGGAATACGTTTGAAAAAAGTACAGTATTCAACTGATTGTGTTGATGTCAAATTCAAGAAGGTTTGGAAAATTCATGATCTTTTAGTTTTGTTTTTGTGCAGACCTACTGCTGTGGAATTTTATTCACAGGCTCTTTAGTCTATTGTTGAAGGTAGTTCATTCGAGCCAGGAATAACTTTCAAGATTCCCCATTCTGATTTAGCTGTCTGATGTGAGGGCTCAACGCCATTTTAGATCATACTGCCATGTCCAAAGTTAAATTTTACACACAGGCATCTGAGTCCAGTGTAGTACTTCGATCATTTCACATTTTAAAGTATTCCTTTTTTTTGCACGCCGAAATGGTACGTCTTTCAAGGGAACAGAGTATCAAATCTTACATTTCAACTGTTTAAACCCCTCGTGGGATATAATTTATGGGATATACTTTAAGCAGCCGTTCACATACATACATTTATACATACTTCCTTTAATTTGATTTTAGTATATACCGACACAGCCCAAGGTAGGGGACTAAACCAATGATTCGATACTTATACCAAAGAGTCACTATATTGGGCATTGTAAGGATTATAGAGGGTATACCTCTTTTAAATTATGAGCTCCTACCAGCAAATTATATTATTATATTGTCATTATATAGCGAGGTCGCATAAAAAAATACATATGAATCGAGAGTGATAGATAAGCATCAATAATCAACCGTAGGTATTAGCAACAAATGAAAACAATGATAAGACGTTAAAATCGCGATTGCGTCTTATGTTTGAGGACGGACGATTGCTTGTGGATCATTCACATTGGTATTTAACTGAGTGAGTAAAAAGAACATACTTACTCTATCTGACTGCGCATGGGCATCTTTTGAGGTTCTTGCTATAATCGGAACACACATCATATCATAATGAGTACATGTGCAAACGGGTACATCCCCACATAATCAATCTTCGTTTTAATCTTATCAAAGTATGCAATTACCATTTTGGTAAACCCCTTGTAGTGATTCACAATTTTAACTGTTTTGATTTTGACAATTAACAACCCAAGGTTGCTTGCCATCTTGTTTAATATTTGCGTTTCCGATTTTAATAATCTTGGTTGGTTCGTTTGACTTCAGACAGGTATGAAAGAAATTCCTGCCTCTTTCAACTGCGTGTGAAAAGTTTTTTTTGTCAAATACGCGCCATTATGGAGCTTTAGTACTTTCTGGATAAAAATGTTTTTCTGTATCTCTTCTTGGCGCCTCTAGTGGAAAAAGAATGTATTCAGTTTAGAATTTTCATACTCTTCATCTAATTTTAGGTCGTTGTTCACTTTGTGGCGCATTGTCCTTGCATTATCACATCTGTCTGTCAGCCAATTTCCACCGATCACTCAAATACATATAATTGCTTTGATTGCAGCTGTGCAGTCACTTCTTTCAGTCAGTCTGTGATGCAATTTCAAGATCCCAGTTCTATCACAGTATATCTTCTTGGGTAGTAGGTATTTTTTCAAGCATCCCAAACTCTAAACCTGTTTTTGCCTCATGTCAATGATATTGAAGATAATCAGTCAGGCCTGTCACAGCTAATAAAACCTGTCAGCGTGGTATATATTTTTTTTTTGAGTACTGTTTCTACGAGGTGTGGCTATGTTGGTCACATCAAGGGATTCAAACATTTTTTTTCCTCATATCAGTGGCACCTGTAGTACCACAGCGTGGACTTACCCAAACTGTTCGGGTAAATTTCTGGGTGGATATTCTTAACAGTGCATGCTTTGACACTAAATTATAAAAACTATAGTGTTAGCATATGATATAATTAATTTTTGGAAGTATATACATATTTCTATGTAGCTTTGGAAAAATAATCCATGTGCCTGTGTTTTTCCATTTGTACGGAATCGAAGACTCACTCAAACTATATATACCTTGGTCCGTGTAAGCTGAAAATACTTTGTATAATTTACAACTTCTAATATACTGTAATAGATATAAAAGACTTGGGTATGTTCCAAATACGTACTACTTTTAGAGGTGGGGGATTATGAGGATGAGAAGAAGTCAGGTAAATTTCTGTGGAAGCCAGATTGTATGTATACTATCCATTTATCATTGTCGGTTGACGAAACCATTATACCATGAATTTCTTAGTTTGTCAATTGTCAGAGTCCCTTTAAGGAACCCTTTTTTGCATTAATGACCGAAGTACCGAGAGTGATAGTTAGTATATAATATATTTTGTAGTGCATGCTTGCCTATTCCTATGTAGCATTTTCAATAATGTAACTAGTGCCCCGGCACTTGTTCCATCTGTGTCGAATCAAAGGCTCATCAAGCTAGATGCACCTAATC